>OZ024902.1:2263205-2354698 GCA_964017125.1 Flabesymbios commensalis | reverse complement strand
TACCAATACATGACAATTTTCTTCGATTTCTCACCCACTTCAAATCATCTTCATCCACTACAAGTTGAGAATTGCGACAGCAATTCACAACGTGTAGTGGATGAAGATGACAATGGTAAATTCAGGCTTGAAAGGGTTAACCCCTCTGTTTTTCCATATCGCACTCAATATAAGATTTGCTTTCATTAATTTAAAGATGGATAATCCTATGTAACGCAATATCCAACTTCAAATAGCGAAAAATATTTTTACTGGTGAAAAATATACTTTAAAAAAAAAATTATTTGATGAATAAAGGATATATAAACAACAGAAACAACATATAAAATGTTTAAATCAAAGTACTCAATTCAGAATAAGAGTTCTTTGTCTTGATTTAGGGACTAGTCGTCGACAGAGTGGCAGTCTTATCATATCATGCTCTCGGATAGAGGCAGACACATGGAATTACACCCTCCCGAAAAGATCACGTAACCAAAAAAACTAGACAAACAGCAGCCAGTCGTGTATTAGATCTCCATATTACCTGATGCCGGAGGGCATCCAGTGGTAATATCAGCTACTACCTCCCCTAGAATCTCTTACCATGCTTTCCCATCATATAGCTTTCTCCGTTTTCTACGATTTGTTTTTCATGTTATATAATTTGCAGGTTTTAATATTGTTCAGGATTATAAAATATCTGAATGTAACATTAACCCGTAAATAATATAAATTTTCACCCGCTTGAAGTTGTGTCTCGCTACCGCGACCCACAACTTCAAGCGGGCTGAAATTACTCATATTTGCTTACAGACAAAACATTTGCAAATATTGATGTTTAAACACACATTTAATTCACAAACTGCGATTTATACGGCTAATAAAACGGATTTTCCCATTATATGGGTAGATGCCGATCTCTGACAAAGCAAGCATAAACTCTTAATTATATCCTGATTGAAGTAGGGATTTTTATTAATTTTTTTATTTAAGCTCCATCCACGTTATTGAGGGGAGTCAGTGACATATTGAGCCCAGTACTCATCAACTATCATTCCATGGTTTTGACAGAAAAAAATAGTTAAACTTTTTAATTACAGACTATAATCTCTCAGCCCTTAAATCAGTTGGCTATTTGTGTGTGAATTATGAGGCTAATGTTTTTTTTTAATTTGAAATCATCATAAATATCTTAGTCTTAGGGGTCTTGTCAAGTTAAAAAAAATCCAAAAATTTAGCATAGTCAGATTAGTCACACAGCACCCACCCACCCCATTATCCAATTTATTATTTTTTTTTAAACGTTTTAAAACATGAAAACAACACTAAAAACACGGAAAAACACAAAATTTTCCACACAAAAAAAGCCGAGTTGGGGCATGACCCATCCACCCACTTCCGAGTTTTTCTCGGATTTTTAGCCTTGAGCTTTATTTGAATACCTATAAAATAGATTAATTATTTCAGCGCGGGAACCGTCCTTAATCGTCAGAATCCGACGTCAGATTCTGACGATTAAAGACGGTTCCCGCGCTGAAAGGGTTACTAGCAGTTCATCTCAGCAGCCAGAGCTGAACGTATACCGCGACCCACAACTTCAAGTGGATGAAAATTACACTGATTTGTTTGTTTTGTAAGCAAACTTTTCTTGATATTTAAACGCTCACTTCATCATCAAAACAGTAATTTAGCCTGCTAATAAAACTAATTCAAAACGCGCTTAGCGGTGTAACGGTTAAAAAAACTGCTGAAAACGACAAAATATTTGTCAAAGCAAGCACTAGTAAACACGAGATATTGACACAATTAATATTTAACGTTGGGCCACAGTCTCTGACATTGGCTAAACATCTCGTGTATGCTCGTGTTAGCCATTTCCATTTTTTCACAGCCCAGCAAACACAAAACATTTGTATACATTTTCTACAATGTTAGATCAACGTCAAAACGTTCGGCCGACGTTGTATAAAGGTTATATAAATGTTTTGTGTTTGATGGGAGGTGATGTGTCAGGTTTACCACGAGTCATCGCTGTTATCAGCTCCCAGTATCTGATGATGTTATCCTTATTCACCAGAGGGGGGTTCCGTCACATGATAGTCACCAGGTGGCAGGTGACTCACTCCCTGTATAAGCTTTAATATTTGATGCCAACATTTAGTAGTTACTTCTGCGAAAATCAATAGCCTTGACTTCCAATGTTTTCACCGAGCTAGCTAATACAATGAAGTATGGGGGAGGGGATCTTATATAACATTTTATTCACCGAGTACTCATTCAAAAGGGTTTCCGGTGACGTCACTGCGTTTCACACAATTTAAACTATTATTTGACGTGGTTTATCTCTTTACATACATAGAATTAGCCTTTATATGTTTTACTGAACATGAACTCACAGTAACTAAAAAATAAACTTTTAATTAGATAAAATGAAGCTTCAAATAGATCTCATGTGAATAATATTTACGACGCTGGCACAACATAGAACCAACATTGGATGGGTTCTACCAACTTGTCCATTACTAGGCCAGAACCTTCCACAATATAAAGTTTTGATACAAAGTTTGTCTTGAATATAATCAGCAGCCATTTCGACGTTGGCCCAACATTGTATAAATGTTATACAAAGGCTTTGTGTGTATTACTAGTCCATAATCACAGGCTATGTGCGCGAAACGTGCGCGAGTCTGTAATTGTTTCCAATCGCAAAAGCTTAGTTTAAAATTATATTTACGTTACCGATAAATTGTGCAAATAACTATAGCATATTTGTTTGATCACTGACTGATATATCAGATATATTTGTCGTTGTTTTGAACTTTAAGTGGATCAAAATTTAAATTGTATAAATAGTTATAAGATTTAAAGATTAGTTGATAATGACATGTTTTCATTTCATTGCAATAATCATGGCGTGATGTGGCTCTTTAACTTTCTTTGTTCAAAGGTGAATTGATCATTTAAACAGGGCACCCATCATTATTTCACACCACATACATTATCACAACACACTTTCACACACCAATTAATATATTAACACACCATACATAGCACATTTCTTGAATTTGTTGATCTCAGCGTACATCGGCGACCAGCATATCGTCGCCTCGGAGCTAAAGGATCCTATCTGACACTCGTCAGAGTGGCAGATAGGGTCCTTTAGATCCGAGGCGACGATATACATTTCATAAAGTGAGCAGCCCTGACGCTGGCTGCTATATTACCTGTATATTTGAACATGACGACACCTAGCGAGTCGAGCAGACGTCTGTCGATGAAGTGCAGGCGTACCCAGTTGGCTGTGGACAGGAACACGACCTTCTCCCGGGGGTCACGGTCACACAAGGTCACCTAAGGTCAACAAAACAGATACAAACGCTTTCATTGCGAAGTGAACACTCGTGGTCAAGACAACGTAGGCCTACTTGACTTTAATATTCTACGAAATCAAGTAAACCTACTACACTATTTTAGACACTGAAGGAAAACATGTATTAATAAAGCAAACTTATGAATTAAATTCCCAACATCTTCATTCGTTTTCAAAAACTAAAATAAATGACCTTTTATCAGTTCACTATATCAAAAAAAAGGTTCAGCAACCTTAATGTGTTTTTCTGGCTGTAGGTCCACACCATACATTTATTTTCGCCTGTTTTTTCATAGACTTTTTTCTATCTGTTGCATATTTCATTTATATATATATATATTTTTTTCGGCTGAATCCATGGCGATCAATTATAATAATTATCTATCGTGTAGCGTATCACTAACATGTATACTTTTTTAAATATAATAAAGCATTTAATACTTGTACATATATTTGTAACACCATTTTCTTTTTTAAATATCAAACTATGCATAATATATTGTTCATTTTTAATGATACATAAGTCTACACAGACTTCCCGTCTTCAATAAATATCTATCTATCTATAACATTAATTAGCTCGTGTATAATATCACGTTTCAATAACAGATAGCACTACCATCAATTAGTTTGTAGTTCAAAATGTGTCATAGTGAAAGCCCGAAAAACTACAAAAAAATTACTCCTAGTGTCGTACGTCCTACTATAATTTGCGCTATAGATTACTCAAATATAGTCTTTAAGACAACTAAAACTGTATCGTCACCTTTTGTGTATGTTCATCATCCTCCGCCACTGCTACGTCAAAACAGGACTCGAACGAGCTGACGGGCGTGCCGTATGACGTCACATGCGTGGCCTCCTGCCCGGCGGTGCTGGTTCTCTTGAGTTTGAGCAGGGTGACGTTCACACGCTGTCCAGGGCTGGCCTTGATGACCCAGGGACAGTGTTTAAGTCCCAGGCCTTGGTGGAAGGCTGTGGTACTTATGATGTAGCCCTCAGGACCTGTGATCTCAAGCTGGCGGTACTGATGACAGTACTCCTTACTGGACGTGGCAACTACAACAGAGAGGTGAGTGAGTGAGTGAGTGAGTGAGTGAGTGAGTGAGTGAGTGAGTGAGTGAGTGAGTGAGCGAGCGAGCGAGTGAGTGAGTGAGTGAGTGAGTGAGTGAGTGAGTGAGTGAGTGAGTGAGTGAGTGAGTGAGTGAGTGAGTGAGTGAGTGAGTGAGTGAGTGAGTGAGTGAGTGAGTGAGTGAGTGAGTGAGTGAGTGAGTGAGTGAGTGAGTGAGTGAGTGAGTGAGTGAGTGAGTGAGTGAGTGAGTGAGTGAGTGAGTGAGTGAGTGAGTGAGTGAGTGAGTGAGTGAGTGAGTGAGTGAGTGAGTGAGTGAGTGACATTGAATATTGACGGTGGAAATATATATGACAACAAATATATATGTTTAACAGTGAGTTTTGTAGTTCCTCACATTTAAATATCCGGTATTGTGAGGTAATTCTACGCACTAAAATTGCAATGGTTCACTGTAAAATATAAGTCAATCTGCTGTAAATTATTTCCGCATATAAGTTAGAAAAACTATGTTACACGTTCTCAATAATTTTCCGTTTACAGTAGATGTCACGAATAATATAGTTCGCAACAATGGTCAATTGCATCGGACCAATTCTCATTACATACAGCGATGACAATAACACATGCAGCAAAAGAAAACCGCTAAGCCTTACAGCGCTGAAATATTATTCTATAAACTTTTTGTTCTATAAAGTTTTTCGTCCAAATTGAAATCAACTTAAATGTCTGCTTTAGTTGAATACCCTGTATTTGGGACCTACAACGATAATAAATATTTTGTTCTTTAACGCGGGGATCCCCGTCAGATTCTGACGCCGAACGGCGATTCCCGCGTTGAAATAAAGCGACTAAATGTCGTACGTCCAATATCGCGAACCACGGTTTTTTCCATTTAAAAAATATCTACTGGCTGAAATGATTTTTTTTGCTTCCATTCAACTCACGAATTTCACTTAATGTCGCCCACCGCTCTAATGATCAATGACTTGCACCTTTCATCATACATGACAGGAAAAGGATCAGACGATGTATTTTTGCCGAAAAAACGTCAGAAATAGGCGTCGTAGCCTATAACTTAGCAAGTTGAATGGAGTTGAAAAAAATAAAATTTAGTCACCAAATAATTTTTAAATGGCAAAAAACGTGGTTCGCGATACTGGGCGTACGACAAATAATGAGAACTGTCTTTGCTGAGAATATTTGGCGAAGGAGAGAAATAACCTAAAACCTCACTATATTTCACAACTAGAAGAAAATAATTATGAAAAACAATATGTGGAAGAGAAACAATGTTCGCTGAGGACGTCTGGTTTCATTTACACAGTCGGCTAAAGGTTAGAGCCAGCTTGCCTGGCGAGCCCGGCCAATTTCATTTATGGCCGGGTCGAGGCCAATGTTCATAGCCACGTGACTTTCATGCCTGTGCTATTGAGGCCAGTGAATAATTTTCTGGGTCAAGTCATAGGAAATGCGTCAGAGAGAAAATACAATACTGTGAACAACTCTTCATCACGGGAAGTGACCATGCAAAAATGCCTGAATTCGGGGATTACCCTATTTTCATCTAAATATAGCAACAAGTCACAAACATTCGCCAATGGGGCATACCAGAGGCTACATGAAGCTCGGCCACGCCGCGTAGTGTGGCTCCGGGAACCAGAGTAAGCGCCAGCTGAAGGTCACAGCCAGCTGAGGGTCACAGCCCATCGAAACCGCAACCCTACATCTCTAAGCTATATTTGTTTTATTTTCAATCACGTGAAGTTGTGTCTCGCTACCGCGATCCAAAACTTTACGTGGTTGAAAAATACTTGGATTTGTGATATCTAAGTCACAAAATGATCAGTGCTCCCATAATTATTTTAAAATATATTTTGCTTTTCTCGTAATAAAACACAGAGAGGCCATTATAGTGGACATGCGTTCTCTGCTGGTTATTGTTAGGCTAACGTCTGAGAGAATGGCTCAACATTCAGCCAAGATTGAGCCAGCATTGGGCTGATGTGGCGTGTTTTCAGTGACCATGTTTCTGATTAAAAAATAAAGATGGAACAGAGGAAACATAACGGAAAAACAAAAACACCAAGCTACAAAAAAAGAAAAGCTGTAGATAATGAGAAAAGATTGTGGCACTGCTCATGATTATATAGGGATATAATCAATGAGCAGTCGGTGACAAGTAACAAGTTATGACAAATAAATAGGAAAAACATGAAGTATCAGTTTCAAAAATACACGAATATACACCGTGGACCGAGCCACGATGATTTTATAATGAGATATGGCGGGTATTATTAAAAAAAGTAAATATGACGGAAATTAAATCATAGAAAAACAACAGGACAGAGGAAACGTGAAATTAAGTAGCTTGCAGTCGCTGTGAAAAACATAACAGCCTAGATTTGTAAACATCGAAGATAAAGTCAATATCACGGTTTGAATGTCTGAATGCAGCTTTATTAATTCCAGATTATCATACAACTTTCTGATATCAAGGGGTCATTATGATTCCTTCACGAAATGCACGGTGTAAGTAACGTTACATGGAGCTGATTGGGTTAGGAGAGGGTGATTTATCATAAAATCTGCGTGTGATTATGACGGCTTAGTAACGTAATCATCGAGATGGAAGGAAACGGAGAACTTCAGATATGACAGGATGAAAGCGAACAGCAAAAAGCCAGAGTAAAACCTCATCTCCATAAGGAGGGGGTAATGTGGGGTGGGGTATAACTGTACTGTACTGTACTGTACTGTACTGTACTGTACTGTACTGTACTGTACTGTACTGTACTGTACTGTACTGTACTGTACTGTACTGTACTGTACTGTACTGTACTGTACTGTACTGTACTGTACTGTACTGTACTGTACTGTACTGTACTGTACTGTACTGTACTGTACTGTACTGTACTGTACTGTACTGTACTGTACTGTACTGTACTGTACTGTACTGTACTGTACTGTACTGTACTGTACTGTACTGTACTGTACTGTACGGTACTGTACTGTACTGTACTGTACTGTACTGTACTGTACTGTACTGTACTGTACTGTACTGTACTGTGTACGGTGTTAAAATCGAGATTTTAAGGATCAATAAAATGTAGTGTAAAATAGAACTATTTGTTTATGTGAAACACGTTTCAGTACAAATGTCTCCCTGACACGTGTTGACCCTTTAAGCGCTTCATAGTGCATAATAAATGTTCACTCACTTTAAGTTATGTCTCGCTGCCGCGACCCACAACTTAAAGTGGTTTGAAATTACGTACATACTGTAGATCTGATAATATATATTCGTGAGGTTTTAATTTTCTCAAATTTTGCGTAGAGGACAAATTCGCAAATTAAATAATCCCGCGAATTTGTTATTATAATAGCGCAACCTATCATCGAAATTGATAATTCGCGAATTCTAGACTTTGTGTAAAGGCCCAAATTTACAAACTCGCGAAAATCTAAATACGCGAAAATTTCCAGATCTACTGTATGCATAATTTGAGTTGAAATATATGCCAACCTAGACCAATAGATCGCTCATTTCTTATTCAATATTAATAGTTTGAAGGACATAAAAAGAAGGTGAAAACGACTACCCGCCGTCAGATTAACTTGTATCGCATGTTTTTCGCCGATTTCTCAGTCAATTCTCAACCGATTTTAAAGAATTTCCGCTAGAACTTTTTTTGAGTCACGCGGCGATCAGCATGAAATTTTCATCTGAAGATATTGTATGGCTAAAAAGTTAGACCATCTGGCATGTAATGCAATTCAGGGCTAAAAACAAACTTTATTTTAATCAGTTTAATGGGTTTATAGAGGGACGTCATAATTACAAATTTACTACATATCAAATGATCTAACTTTTGAATTATATAATATTTTTTGATGAAATTTTCACGCCTGACTGGAAAATAGTCCTTGCAAAATTTCATCAAAATCGGTTGAGAATTGCCTGAGAAATCGGCGATAAACATGCGATACAAGTTGATGTGACGGCGGGTATTTAGACGTGACTAACACACTAACCCTTAGACCGCTGAAATATTTTGTATAAACCATGGAAACCAAAGGTGTTTATTTCAATCCGAAACCATCATAAATGTCTTAGTCAAGTTTTCCCGATTTATTTTCGAATACCTATGTTATAGATCTACGGCCATTAAAAATATTTTTATCATTACAGTGCGGGAATCGTCTTGATACGTCAGAATCTGACGTCTACAGACGTCAGATTCTGACGTCTAAAGTCGATGTAAGAGTTGAGAGTTAAAATGCTGATTAAATGGTCACTTAGCCGTCATTGGGACTTAAAAGGTTACATCGGCGTCGATGACAACATTATTCATAGCCGTCTGAATTGTGAGGAGCGGTAAAAACTGTCCTGGATTTTGATGAAGGAGATGATTCGTTGATGTGAAAGATAAAAATCCCCGTCGTCTCAGGTGTTACGGAGAAAAAGAGGCGCATTAGCAGCGAAATGCGATATTTATGAGAAAGATTATTTTCAAGTCAGGTTCCTGGAGTGTTGCAGAACTGGAAATAAAAATGTGCGATGAGAAAAAGAGCTAAATGTCATCGCAAAACAGCAAAGTCATCTCCTTCACTTCTTTCGAATCCGGTACATGCAGGCCATGGTGTGTTTACAACGTTGTAACAACGTCAAATCATATCCTGCTGATCACGAATATTTTCATTTTTATCTTTTTTTATTAGTCGCAAAAAAATCGCCATTATTGAATGAAATGTGTTTCTAAACATAAAGATTTGCAAATATTTGTGCTCAAAATTAACAAATATGAGTAATTTTTAACCACTTGATGCTGTGGATCGCGGTAGCGAAACACAATATCAAGTGGTTGAGAATTTAAAAAATTGAATAAATCAACTAAATGTAACACATTTTTAATAACATTTAAATAAAATCTATCTAAATAATGACATTTTCAGCTTTAAATATATGCATTTCACTTGAGTTTTTATAACAAAGGCTATATTATTTTTTTAGTGATTTACTCATAAATTACAATGAATGCATGTTTTTTTTACTGTGAGTTCCCAGTTTAAGGTCAGTTTAAACTGTTAGTTCAGTGGTATGCTGCCGTGCAGAGCCAAAAGGCTGTAACTGATGACTGTCTTTAAAAAGCAGTGTGGCACGACAGGGCCACACACACATATACATATACAGCTCGGATTTTGGTTCTCCGGGGGTTAATTCAGCTCCAGATACATTACTGTGGTACTTCAGGGGTTAGACAGTTATTTGCTAACCACCCCAGTAACACAAAACATTTGTGTAACATTTGTACAACGTCGGCCCAACGTCTTCGACGTCGGTCCAACACTGTACAAATGTTATACAAATGTTTTTGTGTTACTGGGTCAGGTAATCAGTAAAATATGCCATTTGCATTGTTTGGACGACGTCGAAGACGGGGGCCAACATTGCTCGCTGGATATAGATTGGATATTCTGTTTTTATTGTGCAGCTGTGGTACTCTAAGGGTCGATGGGAAACCCATCCCCCGCACACCCCTCCCCCCTCCCACACACACACTCCCCCCTCCTCCCCCACACACATTCAGTGGAGCTATCAAGAGATGACAGAGCGATGCGCTATCAATTCTCACAAAAAAAGCGACTGAAGATGACAAATTATAGTATCTCAATCCGTCACCATGGTGATTAGATGGCTTAAATGGCCACAATACTCACAATAATGTGGCTGGCTCTAAACTATTAACCCCCCCCCCATCTTATCAGTTGATTCATAACCTCACTGACGCTGTTAGGCACATCTCACACTCTGTGCTGTGGTGTATACTATCAGACGTATATCGACCGGTATCAGCCTATATCACATTCTGTGCAGTGGTTTTCACTATGAAACGTATATCGGTATCAGCCCATATCACACTCTGTGCTGTGGTTTTCACAATTAGAAGTATATCGGTATCAGCCCATATCACACTATGTGCTGTGGTTTTCACAATTAGAAGTATATCGGTATCAGCCCATATCACACTATGTGCTGTGGTTTTCACTATCAGGCGTGTATTGGTATCAGCCCATATCACACCCTGTGCTGTTGTTTTCACTACATGTATGAGACGTATATCGGTATCAGCCTATGTCACACTCTGTTCTGTGATTTCACTGTCAGACGTGTATTGGTATCAGCCCATATCACACTCTGTGCTGTTGCTTTTACTGTCAGACGTGTATCGGTATTAGCCCATATCACACTGTGTAGTATTTCTTTTACTGGCAGGGGCGAAGCCAGAGAGATAATAATACTAATAATAATTGGTGTTTATTCAACTAAAAAGACATGAAAGCCAAAAGGCTGAAGAATTGTCATTTTACATAAAAAAATAAAAAAAATATATACATGATGCAATATTAAAATTGAATAAGTTAAATAAGCTAAATAAGTTAGATACGTTAAGAAAGTGGAAAGACATTTTCCGGAAACACATGACCTGCAGGCACAATGACTAGGTAGAATATATCAAACATTATTTAATAATTTAATAAAGAACATAATTGGCCTGGAGCTGAAACGACCAGACTTGGTAGGCATAGTGGATAATTTGTTCTTATTACGGAGGTTGTGGTGATGACACTTGCCCCTACGGGGTGGTAACCAGTTGCTAAAATCAGTGCTTTCGGCAAGTCCACTGGCAAAGTTCAAACATAGTTTTGTACGTCTCTCAGACAGGGTTGGTAGTCCTGAGATATGTCTGGCTTCGCTGTAACTGGAGTCAGGTAGTAACACTCTGAGGACCTGCCTCTGTACCTGCTCCAGGACATCAGACTGCTGGATGGTGAGTCCTGGGTGCCAAACCGGAGCAGCATACTCCAACAAAAGCCGCACAAAAGTAACTGAGAGAATACACCAGGTTACTATTGTCGTCCTATCCTTGTAGGGGGGGGGGGGGTCCTAAGGCTTTCCCCCAGGGAAATGTAGAAAATGAACATGCCCCCAAAAGCACTGGCTACGCCACTCTATCGGTATCAGCCTATACCGCACTGGTTTGCATGACGATCTATCACAGTTCTGTACCTACCTCTCCAGTTGATCGTGTTGGGAAATACAAACATTATTTTTGCTCGAGATATGGAATTATACAACACGTGTTCGATGGATATGTTCGCCTAAGGGCTCACATTTTTTTTATCAGGGCTGTATTTCCCATATCGCACTCAAATGAGCACCGTATCAATATCTTATCTATCATTAAATTTTAGCTCATTCAATAACTCTCCACCCAATATACAACGGTGAAGTGGTTCATTCGTTCCTAATATTTTTCATAAATTCAAAGTTGGTATTTCTGTCGCAGCTAGATTCATATAATAACGCAAAAATGAAATGAAATGAATCGGGCTTTAGGCCACCTTTGTGCACATATAGGCTAAACTGGGCCAGGAGAACCTCCTGAGGATGGTGAGATGATTAAGATGACACTGTCCTCCAGACACAGGGTTCGAAATTCGAGCCCTGGCGGTCTGAGGCCGAGCACGCTACCTCTCGGTCACGGAGGCTCCCCGCAATACTGACTTTCACACGTGGGAAGAAACATTTTTTGTTTCTTTCAAACCGCCGAGACCGGGAACCGAACCCCGAACTCTGGCGTGAAAGGCAGCGGTGCTAACCACTACCCTAGGGCCCCCCGCCCATATAATAACGCGTCCACTTGCGACTATATTCCTTCAGTCTGTTTCTCTCTAGAGAGGGAGAGAACTGGTGTCGAAGAACACTTGTTACAAGAGATCCGAGCCATGCCTGACCATAGGTCCAGAGCTGCCTCAATGTTTGGCCATCACAAGCAATGTTGTACCAGCATTGAGGCGCTGGGACCGTCACTGGTAGGTTCACCAGGGGCTTCATATACATCAGGAATAAAAAAAGCGATGTGTCTATTACAGCTCTATTACAGTCGCTGAGTGAAAACGATCAACACCAAAGACTGCTGGCAGCCCTAAACTTGATGGATGGATGGATGGATGAATGAATGAATGAATGAATGAATGAATGAATGAATGCATATATAAATAAATAAATAAATAAATGAATGAATGAATGAATGAATGAATTCAGTCAGTCAGTCAGTCAGTCAGTCGGTCGGTCGGTCGGTCGGTCGGTCGGTCGGTCGGTCGGTCGGTCGGTCGGTCGGTCGGTCGGTCGGTCGGTCGGTCGGTCGGTCGGTCGTTCGGTCGGTCGGTCGGTCGGTCGGTCGGTCGGTCGGTCGGTCGGTCGGTCGGTCGGTCGGTCGGTCGGTCGGTCGGTCGGTCGGTCGGTCGGTCGGTCGGTCGGTCGGTCGGTCGGTCGGTCGGTCGGTCAGTCAGTCAGTCAGTCAGTCAGTCAGTCAGTCAGTCAGTCAGTCAGTCAGTCAGTCAGTCAGTCAGTCAGTCAGTCAGTCAGTCAGTCAGTCAGTTAGTTAGTTAGTTAGTTAGTTAGTTAGTTAGTTAGTTAGTTAGTTAGTTAGTTAGTTAGTTAGTTAGTTAGTTAGTTAGCTAGCTAGTTAGTTAGTTAGTTAGTTAGCTAGTTAGTTAGTTAGTTAGTTAGTTAGTTAGTTAGTTAGTTAGTTAGTTAGTTAGTTAGTTAGTTAGTTAGTTAGTTAGTTAGTTAGTTAGTTAATTAGTTAGTTAGTTAGTTAGTTAGTTAGTTAGTTAGTTAGTTAGTTAGTTAGTTAGTTAGTTAGTTAGTTAGTTAGTTAGTTAGTTAGTTAGTTAGTTAGTTAGTTAGTTAGTTAGTTAGTTAGTTAGTTAGTTAGCTAGCTAGTCAGTCACTCAGTGTTGGACAAATCCAGGATCCCTTAACGGTTATTTTAGATATGACCTAGAATTAGACACACCCTAGGAGTGTTTCAAAATGATCTTGGAGCTAGATACTTGCGTGCTTTACTCAGGCTAGGTTTCGTGCTGATCCTGAAGTAGACATACCCCGTGTTTATAAGGCTTAACTGGATCAGCTGGTACTCTCGGGAAATCACGTCCTAATATCGCGGAGAAATCCCGGCAAACACGAGCCGCTGGCCCGATGAGTTGATAACTTAGATCTCTATGAGTTAAGGGGCTAAATTATATTCTGATATGACTTCTCAGGATGGACGTAAGAAGATATGCTAACGGTGTTTGATATAATTATAAATATATCACAGAGAACTTGTAAATCTACAGCGTCAGCTGTAAAAAATCAAAGACATCTAGCAACACGAGGCGTTGATCCAATGCTGGCAATTTAGCCAAAATTTCACTGAGTGGCACATCTTATAAGTTAGACCATTTGACATGTATTGAAATTCCGAGATTAAACCTAAAGGAATTTATTGTAGGTGGGGCGTCATATTTGGCAGTTTGGGACATGCCAAGTTGAGCTGCACAATATATCTTTTGCGAAGATTATGCAACAGTGCCTGGAAAATTTAATGAAAATCGCTGAAGAATTTGACTGAGAAATCAGCGAAAAGCTGGCTTTCATTGTCAGGACCATCTTCCACTGTGGGTTGAAAAATTTGTTGAGGTGTATGTTCGGCTGTAGTGATATGAAAGTAGATTATGCTGATCTCAGCCTGACAACCCACGCCTCCGCCGCTGCCGCCGCCACCGCCGCCGCGTCCCTAGCGGCAGGCAAGTTTAAACTGTAATATTTCATCTTGTTTTAGCGTCACCAGTGAGCGATAAAGTCTAATCTACGTCACCCTATGGGCGACAAAAAGTATGAGTAGGACATGCGCTGGGCCAGCATTGTCACAATGCTGGCCCAGCGTCAGGAATTATGGCCCAGCATTCAGATAGTGATGCATCGATATATTATACAGTGTATATAGACCCCTTAGATATGAAAGGGTGTATCTGCCACTTTACAAAGTGGCAGATACACCCTTTCATATACAAAGGTACGAACCGATGCATATACACAGCAAACACAAGGTATTGACCCAATGCTGGTTTAATGTTGGGCCAGCTTCGTAGACGGTGACCCAACGTTAATCCAGCATTGAGTGAATGCTTCTTATTTTCTGTGTATATGGCAGATTCGATCCAGTAGTGGGTCAAAACCATCAGAGGTACTGAATTCGAATCCAGCCCTGGTCGGATGTTTGAAATCGTGGTTGTGCATATACAGTGAGCAGTGCTGTATAGGGTACTATCCACAGCTTCAAGCGACTCTAAGTATTTTAAATTCCCAGTTCAGAGCTCTTAAAGTACACTTGTCGCATATCGGGATCATGTGTTATATTTGGGATAACATTAATTGGTTAAATAATTGCATTTTGCAATACTATATTACAAATTTTTCTGGATATTCTAAATGATTTTGATTAAGCATTTTGTTTTGTTTTTCAAGAAAAAAAACATGATACACAATTTGAAATGTAAACTAATGGCTGTGCAAGCCGTCATCGATAAAAGTGACCATAATCACCGGTGGAAACAAAGGACAAACATCTGCCACTAGTTGCGTAGAAGATATGACCCCTTGAACAATGTACACGAACAGATCATTATACATGTAATACTACTAATGAAAATGTAGTTTAAACCTGGTCCTTTAGTTCGAGATACACAACGATGTAAGCGTACTCCAATAAATATGGAGCTCCCATATATATGCTCGAACCTTATCATTAAGACAAGCGCTGTATGTAGCGAACATATGTGAGTGCCAGGTCATCTAGTATTTACTACTGTAGCTTGGTTCATTCCTACTTGCACTTTCTTTCACACAGGAGATGCCCCATGCCATCAGTAATGATGATGTATGGTGGATTAGAACTCCTCGCCTTGGTATTAACCCTTTTGAATGCGATATGGGAAAATACAGTACATGTTAAGCCCTCACGATGCATTAAAGCATCATTTTACATTTCAGAAAACAGACTTAATTCTCCCACAGCAAAGGGTTTTAGAACGAAAATCCCCGTGAAATTGGTTACAACTACATGACAATTCTCTTGACTTTTTTAACCACATCAAGTCATCTTCATCCACTACAAGTCGAGAATTGCGACAGCAATTCGCGGCTTGTAGTGGATGAAGATGACAGTGGTAAATTCAGGCCTGAAAGGGATAAAGGGTGGTAACTGCCACTTCATGGAGTGGCGGTTACGAGCCTTTATTACCAAGGCGACGATATGGTACATCTTACATTGAGATGTCAAGAAACATAATACAAATTGAGTTGGCTTCTTCTCCCAAACGTCGTGCGCTAGGGGGGGAATTCACAAAATGATTTACGAATGAATAAATGGAAAAGGAGCTGTTGCGCATGTGTGAGCTAAAATGTGTGTATGCCTTATATGTTCGTAATGGACTTGATATAATATATAATATAATAATTCAAATGTAAACGTAATCAAAGATGCTTTTTTATAATATGTGCCCCGTTATAGTTCAATAATACAATACATTTCTAAAAAATGTGATATTGTAAATATATACAGAATACAATGTCCATAATCTAATCATAGCCATACTTGAAATCAATTTATTTAACACTGCCATTGGAATGTTGGACCAATTTTGGGCCGGTGTCGTAGACGTAGGACCAACATTGGTCCAGCATTGGGTGGATGTCTCGTGTTTTTTGGGAATGCACATGCACATAGATATTCAAGTGAAGCGGGAAGAGCTAACTCAGTCATTTATGATGATTTCAAATTGAAAAAGACCCTTTAGTCTCCATGATTTATACAAAATATTTCAGCGCTGTAAGGGTTGATCTTTGCAGCTTTAAATATAATCAAATGCCATAAAATTGATAAACCAGTATCAATCAACTAATCCACTTTCAGAGCTAGCTATGTTTCAAAAACTAAAAAGTTTTTCCTCGTTTGAAGTTGGAAATTGCGCTAGTAATTAGAGATTCAAGTGATGTGAACATAGAAACGAATGATCAAGCAGCAGAAAGTTTACGCGCAGAAGAAAGAGAAAAGTGTGGTGGTAAACATGCCCCAGGTGTGTATTTACACTTTAGCCTGCATCTTCTACCTGTGCTGGTAACTACTGGTAACGCTATATGTCACATGACCTGCTAATTATCACGTGTTCTCTAAGTGACTGCCATGACGACCCGTATGTAGCTATTTAGTCCAGGTTGTCATGCCAACAAGCAATGTCTCCATGTAACATTAGACAGGGTATGGCTAATAGAGAAAAGGTGTTCGCGGGAAGGGGGCTATTAGGAGCTCAGTTACATAAAGTACATCCGCTGTCTCACAATAACACCCCCCCCCCCTTCATTACCACCCAACACCGCCCCCCCCCCCTACCATCGACCTATTTCCTGACATTTTATACACCTTTAGTTGAGAAATCTATGAAACGCAGTGACGTCATTCGGTGAAAAGAAGGTTATATAACATCCCTTCCCCCATACCTCATTCTGTGAAACGCAGTGACGTCACTCGGTGAAACAAGGTTATATAATACCCCTCCCCCATACTCCATTCTATTAGCCAGCTCGGTGAAAGCAAAGGAGGTCAAGGTCGTTGATTTTCACAGAATTGCAGCTGAAATTCTCAACTAAAGGTGTATAAAATGTGGTGATGTTATCAATTACCCAATATATAATATCTGAATGAAAAAGTTTAGGGCGACATTATTGTGACGGATTAGACCATTTTTTAAATTTTCAATTTTCAAAACCTCTAGTGATGAATTATACCATGTTTTATTGTAGCAATTTTGCTAAAAACTGATATGTGGAGCATTCATGCAGCATCAAGGCAGCTTGAAAGGTTATCAAATTGTAAACACAGATCAAATCAATAACACCCTCCCCCCCCCCCCTCCCGCCGCCCACCTTTTCCCTGACATTTTGCTCGCCTTGAGATGAATTGAGATTTGATCATATGATGATTTTATGAAACACCGCAGTATAATATCTCAAATTGTTAGAAAAATGATACGTGATATTTTCGTTCTCAAACGAATGGCGATAAGATATGCAAACGGTGTTCATTTGAGTGCAATATAATACAGCACTCGTCCATATTTGTGAGCCTTTAGGCGAATACCTTTTCTTTGACAAGTGATGTATTCCATCTTTTTGCACAAAAAATGAGTGTGATATAGCCATATATACGTCTGATAAATATAACCGCAGAACAGAGTGTGATATGGGCTGATAACGATATACGTCTCACAGTGACGACCAGGACGTGTAGATGTAAAAAAAGCCTGGAACATTATGTGGAATATGATGCAATGAAATCACACCAGATGGCGCCTTCTGCCAGGCGTTGCCATGGTAACATATCACGTGTCCTGGTCGGAGCAGCATTTTTATACGGATCTATAACGTAACATAATCCCTGGATCCACGTTTGAGTGGAGGCTAGTTCACACAACCGAAATTTGTTTTTTTGTGACAAATAAGTCTGTAATGGCTTTCTTTATGTCAATAAAATATAGATCTGTCTGTCTGTCTATAATTATGTCTGTCTGTCTGTCTGTCTGTCTGTCTGTCTGTCTGGTTTATTGTAGAGCCAGCGATTGATGACAAGCTTTATTTTATCATGCGATATTTCAATAAAAATCGTCTTTGTTTCAAATTGAAATTATCGCGTTACGGTTATTTGTAAATAGCGCGATTATAATAATTCTGGGGAGATATTTTTCATCACTGTTATTGGACGTATTACTGGGTCGACATAACTTTACTACAACCCCCAGAAAACACGTTGTTTGACCCAATGTTGGTTTCTGTCTACGACGCTGGCCTAACATTAAACTATCATTGGCTCAACTTCTGGTGTTTGGTGTCTGCTGTGAAATCTGGCAATGTTTGGTTTACGACCACCAGGTGGCAGGGCGAGGGTTTTATCTGGACCAATAAGATCGTCTGGTTGACGTGGAGGTTAGCAATATGCACTGATCATGGGGGGAGGGGTGGGGGGGGGGGGGGACTGGAAGAGAAAACAACGCAGACACGTTTACCATGCTGCATTTTACTGCTACGATTCTGTTGCTGGAGCAATGTTATAAGTATTGGTAGCGCGCCTGAGTGCCTCGCCAGTTATGCATGCGCTCCGGGTTCGAACCCAGCTGATCCTAGGTCTTTCAGAGAAAAAGTCTTGTTTCTCCCTTCTCAATGTGACTAAGCGATCACGTTAATGGCGGCCTCGTCAAGTCAACCCCTTAACCGCCGGTGCCGCATATATTCGGGTTGTTTTCATTTTTTATCAGCACATTAAGTACCACCTTTTAAACATGTTAAAGATAAAATGTGACATCAATCAGCAATATTTGAAAAGAGTTGACCTCCACTTTGTCAAATCTGAATAATTTTCACTCACTTGAAGTTGTGGATCGCGTCAGCGAGACACAACTTCAAGTGGGTAAAAATTCAGATTGAATAATTTGGCGGGTAAAGGGTTAAGGTTGACTCCAGTGTATCGATGTTAATTTTGCTCACGGCCACGCGCTGCGCGCTCCTTACATCAGAGACATGGTATGGTACTTATCAACAGCTATGAAACTGCTATTGCAATTTTTACTTTACTGCGAATGAAAGTATTGGTTGACAGGGATAGACTCATGCCGTCGTCTCGGGTTCGATCCCAGCTGATCCTGCGTGTGTCATCCGGAGATAGTGTATCTCACCTATCCATTTGAATAGGCGATCACTGGGTCGACCTATAACCAATGTCTAGTATTCTACCCCTGACCAATTGAACAGTGATTCAGCCTGTCACATGACGAGATCGGCCAATCATCGCCGTCATCTAGTTGTTATTGAAATTAAGGGGTAGAATACCAGACTTGGGTCAGATCGTCTGTCTGGCAGTTATGGTGAAGCTAAAATCTGTGGTTTGCAATATGCTCTGATTGGGTATTTTTTGTGTTATGGGTTTTATTTTTTTTAGATGCAAGTTTGACGAAAGGATGGCGGACAGTAGTTGTCACACCAGAGGTTATCGGTTTGTTCTTTGCGTCACTGATATTCAGGTTTCAAAGAATTTTTTGTTTCTTTCAAATTTGAAGACCATAGTGGTGTTCGAACCCGCGATATCCGACTTTTCAAGCTGGCAGGTTTAACCACTGCACCAGAGTCTCTGCTCTCGGTTTCAAAGAAACAAAATGTTCCCTCGCTGCTCTCGTAAATATTCAGTATTGTGAAGAGCCTCTGTGACCAAGAGGTACTGTACTCAGCCTCAAACCATCAGGTATGAAAGTTCGAATCCTGTGTCTGAAGGACAGTGTCATCTGATACATCTCACCATCCAGTACGGCAGCCGGCGATCGTGCCTTTGTCACTGCTGCACCCAGGTTTACTCGTGTCACCAGTGCCTCTCTCTCTACTGTGACACTCACTGATAACTCAGTGTACACCAAGGCTGTGGAACTGTTTGCCTGCCGATATCAGATGTATCACCACTATTTCTTCATTCAAGAAACATCTTAAAATATTTGTTTAAAGAGGGATATTAACAGCGTCCATATTAGTGTTCAACATCAATAAATATTCGCATTAGAATCAATTTTAGGCGCAATATATATGTTAGCAACAGTAACAGTAACTATCCAGTTTATGCTATATGTAAACATAGCCTATTGCCCCATACATTACTTTTTTACGGGATGAATATTATCTCGATGTTATCTCTGCTGTGTCGTAACACGAGGAGGCTCAGCTCACAGAAAGCGGTGCAAACACACGCGGATCATGTGACATGATCGATCAAAACGCTGACACACAACCAATATCGACTGCTCTTTTTTCCTTGGCACCACACCCCCCCCCCCTAACCGTCTATCATAGGATACTTTGCATTCTAACACTTGTCCATGTATTGTATTCCACTCCTCATATAAATACCAACTGAATGACGCTGTGATTAGCTGATCTCATCATGTGACAGCCTGAGCCACTCTTCCATTGGTCGAGAGAAAAAGAGTACCATGGTTGGTCCCACTTGTCCTGTCAGTAAGTATTTTTCGTCATTTGAATTTGAAATTGCGATAACTAACGCAATTTTAAGTTTCAATTTACAAAGTATTTGATCATGCGTGGAATTGTGTGATTTGGAACCTAGCCCTTACAGCGCTGAAATATGTTTGTGTAAGCCATGGAGACCAAAGGGTTTTTTGAATTTTAAATCACCGTAAATGTCTTAACTCTCACGGTCGACCAACATTGAAACAACATTGGGTCAACGGCTTGTGATTGATAATTGATACGTTGGCGCAATGCTGCTTCAATAGTGTGCAACCGTCTACGACGCTGGCACACCCTTGAAACAGCATTGGGAAACGTCTCTGTTTAGGCGGGTGTGCCTGAATGATCATTCGCGCAATCACAGAGTGAATGATCGGGGCTATACGTCAATTTATGCCATATGAATACTGCATGATACGCCATGATTAATTGAGATATAAATGCCTTTCATATTCAAATCACACCAATCTCTCCTATCAAGATAAATTCGCGCGTCATTTTAGTCACTTGTCAACCCCCGCTCTATCTGATCTATCAACCCCGAGAAAAGTAATTAATAATCGGAAATCAAAGCATAATGTGAAAAAAACGCATATCTTTGATCTCTGATATTGTCATACCCGGTGTAATTAATTTGTGAATAATCAGTTATTAATTATTTTTCCGTTAAGTTGTCTGGTCCGAAGTCTCACCCATTTAAAGTTGTGTCTCGCTACCGCGACCCGCAACTTCAAATGGGTGAAAATTACTGATATTTGTTAAATTTGAGAACAGCCGTTTGCAAGTCTTGATGTTTAAACACTAATTTAACTCCCAATATCAGTTATTTAACCTGATAATAACTAAAAAACAGGAATATTGTTGTCCCTATCGCGCAAAGGACTAATTAAACAATTTCCCTCATACCATTTATGTAAAACATGGAATACAAATGGTGTTACATCGCAATAAGCGAGTCTCGACAATTCAATTTATATGATGTACTTGTGTATTTTGTGATATTAGTACAGGACATTCTAGTTTATCCAACGGTTGGAAATTTAGTTTCAATTTACATTTTAATGTTTATGAAAATGGGTACAACTAGCCGAGTGTTAAACGTTTGAAGAGATGTGTCTGACTTCGAAGGTTCACTGTCTGTTATAGGCTATATAATACGTAGGTCGAACGATTTGGGGGCTATTCATTGTGGCCTTTTTTGTTAGCTACGACGTTCGTATGGGACATTATGACCGAATAAATGAATGAATGAATGAATGTATGCGGTTTTAGTCCACATTTGTGCAAATATAGGCTAAACTGGGCCAAGAGAACCTCCTGTAGATGATGGTGAGATGACACTGCCTTCCAGACGCAGGATTCGAAATTCTATTACTGATGGTCTGAGGTCGAGCACGCTACCTCTCAGTCCCTGAAGCTCCCCACAACATTGAATCTTTGCTAGTGAGTGGGGAAGAAACTTGAATGCTACACAATGGTACCACGCCTGTCACTGTTTGGACTCAGAATAACGTTACGTCACTAAATGCCCACACAGCCTATCACTATGAGTGATGACGTCATCACCCCAGGACCGTCAATATTTGTCATACGTTCATGTCGCTGGATTTACTCTCATTAACGATCCCCCTGAGGAGGGGGTGACGCCACTGTTTGGATTGTCCTGTAAATATCCTGTCACACGGACTGTTCCCTTTCCCTCCCTCCACACTCAATCAACACCAGGTTCATTAAACACCTTCCGCGAACCACACTCGCCTGAATAATGTGATAGAATGTGATAGATTCCATGTGCAGGAATGTAACCAGAAAAATTCCGGAATTAATACGACCCCTTTGGTATAAAAGGGTGTATCTGCCACTTTGTGAAGTGGCAGATACACCCTTTCATGTTTGAGGGGAATATTAATTATAGATCTCAATAATAAAACCGTTTTGCAATATATCATTGTTCTACTTCAATTTATATAGTGGAAAATGTACCAAGCCATCAAAGCTTGACATCTGATGTTTTTCATTTATTTATTGTAACCGTTGAGACATCCTTGACTACAGGGGGGTTATGTTTTATTATTACCTTTATGAGCTTCTTGACTTCATGGGGCGACATTTCATTATAGTATGTATATATTGTGTTTAGGTATTAGTACTGTTATTACGTTTACACCACTATTCAATATCAGAGAATCTCCGAGTTCATAGCGATTGTGCTTGCATGGTCACATGGCTCAGAGCTACCTGTTTCGCGGATTGCCACATTTATTGTACTGCTTTATATTGTTTTGTTTGTTTTTTAAAAATACCATATAATTTTTACCATTGTCTTATTTCATACTCCAGTTACTGTAGCATAATTATGCACTTGTATATATTTTTGGTTTCTACGCTTTCCAGAGTCTCTTTTTTGCTACTATATATAATTAGTATGTTATACATAGTAGCTATTTTATCTCTGGTTTTGGTGCGGGAAACAAAACGATAGACCCCCATGTTATCTTGGCACTGCCTTTCACTTTTATTTTAAGAAGTAGTCATTTGTATTACTGAAATACCCAGTTTTTATTGTGGCAATGCCATTTAACATGATTTTAGTTGTCACCATGTATATTGTCATATATGATTTTAACAAACTAACATTCTTGTATATACATGTACATATATCTCTCTTATTACTATGACAAATAAGTCTGTAATGACTTTTATTTCTGTCAATAAAATATCTGTCTGTCTGTTTTTTATAATTTTATAAAATAACAAAATATTATCTATAAAATAAAAATTCAAAGAATTTTATTTTAAAGGATTTTGTAATTTTATTTCCCATTAATTTCATTCAAAATATGTATTTTCCAAGTGTGACGCTGTTAACCCTTTAGGCGCTCAGAGCGACAATAATCGTCTTAATCAGGTTTATTTGCCGATTAAATCATTGTTATTCGGAATGAAATGAGTGCCTCAGCAACAAGACACATTTGCAAATGTTTCGTCTCAAATTAAACAAATATGAGTAATTTTCATTCACTTGAAGTTGTGGCTCGCGGTAGCGAGACACAACTTCAAGTGGGTGAAAATTAAATTATGTAACTTATGTAACGTTGAATCAATAGTGTTTTAATGTTGGCCCAACGCCTACAATGCCAAACCAACATTAAAACATCATTGGACAGCGTTCTGTCTTTGCTGGAACACCAGTTCTTTTTCAATACCACAGAGGAATTATCAATAATATTTGTGTCTGTCTTTGTAACGTAGCAAGTCACCCCCTGGAGTCTGAGAGGTCATAGAGGTCACTGGAAGTTCGTAGAGGTCACACAAGTATTTCCCTGAGGCCTAATTTGAAACATGAGTGAAGACAACCTGAAAGTGACGCCTGGTAGTTTACACGTGTCTGAGGACCGAGGTGAGACAAGGACGAAATAGACGAGCCGAGAAGCCAAGTGGCCGAACTGGTACCAGGTCAAATAAATCATAAAGCTGTCAATTCTTTGACTTCTAAAACGTCGATATAGCTCTCTCGACAAGTTATGTATCAATAAATTATATTTTGTGGCCACCGAGTAAAATGTGACCACAGAGTATAACTCGTGGACGCGGACTATACATTTATAAATCATGCTCATGAATTACACATCGGATTATAAAAAGTAGCCACCGATTCTAAATCGTGGAAAAAAAAAGTAAAATGAATCGGGCATTAGGCCACTTTTGTGCACATACAGGCTAAATTGGGGGAACCTCCTGAGGATGGTGGGATGAGTGAGATGACACTGCCCTTCAGACACAGGATTTGAAATTCAAACCCTGGAGGTCTGAGGTCGAGCATGCTACCTCTCGGTCACGGAGGCTCGGCACAATAATGAGTTTCACGAGTGGATGGAGAAGAAATTTTTTTGTTCCTTTTAAACCGCCGAGACCGGGAAAAGAACCCCGAACTCTAGCGTGAAGGGCAGCGGTGCTAACCACTACCCTAGGGCCCGCGCCCTATAAATCGTGCAAAACGGTTAGAAATCGTGGCCACAGATAATAAATCGTGGCCACGGATTATTAATTGTTAATATGTCGCGAGAGTTTACTCGTCACTCTGCAAAAGCAAACTGTACAACTCAGTGACGATGGGGCGAATAGGAGCGACATTTATGATGCTTTAAATTGAAAATAATTATTTGTTCTCTTGGTGTATATAAAAATATTTGATGCCTAATATCGGAAATATTATAATGTATCACATTAAACTTGTGTACAAAAGAACACCCTTGCAAATTCTACACTGTATAACGGTATTTAATTTGAGAAGCTCTCTTCCATTCTCATAAACTCAAGCCCATGCAAAATAATTAGCTTTTTACAAAATATTAATGGATTTGACAAACTGTAATTGGGATGCAATTGAATTGTAATTATTTAAATTATACGACCTTGAAATTCTAATTATAGTATCATATGTTTCCAATTACAATTGCAATGTCAATTACATAGTGCTAGCTTCTTCTTATGTTTTCACTAATTACAATAATTGCAATTGTATTTACTTTTTACTTATTTCATCAATTACTCGATTATATTGTAACCCTGGATGAGAACTGACAAGGAAGACGGAGATGCGCCAGTCATAACCTAGTAAATACAAGAAGCAGTTCATAATCTAGTAAGTACGAGAATCTGTCATAATCTAGTAAAGACGAGAAGCTGAATTGCCGTAATGTTGCGCCAGATGGTGGTACAAAATAAACAAACACCAAAGTTAGTGTCTTTGTCTACTGCGCAGATATTTATTGACATAAAGAAAAGTCATTACAGACTTATCTGTCATAAAAATGATAGAAAATATGTACATTTATGGGCCGCTACCGATGGGCCACTTATGGGTCATTGATGCGCCAATTATGGATCATAGATGAACCAGTTATACTTCCCACCTTTTCTAGATGCCTGATAATCACTTATGGGCTATCTTGGTGGCCCGATTATGCGCCACTGGTGGACCACTTACGGGCCACCACAGTGTCATGATCAACCGCGATACAGCTTATGGTCTTGCTACGCCTCTGAGCTCGGAATGTTGAACTACGTTAGCGGTTATATAATTTATTGATTGATTGGTTGATCTCACATTCGCTAAGTGGCCGATGGGCCACCGATGGTACACTGATGGCTCACTGCTCTGCCATCATGTCATATTGTCCGGGTGGTTGGTGGCCCAACTGATGGCCCACCGATGGCCCACACCTGTGCAATCATCTCTCATTTTGGGTTGCTGATGGGCCACCGATGGTCCACTGTTGGCCCACGGCTTTGCCATCATCTCACCTTCTCTACGTGGCTGGTGGCCCACCGATGGCCCACGGCTATGTCACCATCTCATATTGTCTGGGTGGCTGGTGAACCACTGATGGCCCACTACCGGCCCACGGCTGTGCCAGCATCTCACATTGTACGGGTGGCTGGTGGCCCACCGATGGCTGCTGGGAGGTGCCAGATAAGGCGACGCTCCTCAAGATGGCACGCCACTACATCCATTATTAAGAAGCGTCCATCTTAACACATCACAAGAAAGTGACCTCCAACAACGCTGGTTTAATGTTGGCCCAGCGTCGCAGACGCTGGGCCAGCATTAAATCGGCGTTGTACCAACATTTTTACCGTCATATAGCCATCCATTGTGCCACCTGTCGAATGCTGGGCCAGCTTTACCGAGCCTGTGCCAACGTTGTGCCGGCATCGTTTCCATCTTTTCACCGTCATTTCGTAGCCATCCATTGTAACACCTGTCATTCATCTGTCATTCATCTAAGCGGTTTTCCCCGTGTTTTCTCACTTCCGGTGTGTTTTGTCACTTCCGCTGACATTCCCATCAGATCATGACACGTCCTCAGATGCCGGCCATTGTACTGCGTTCACCACTAGATATCTCCTTTACTTATTTCTAGAATGAAGATACTGACTGATTTCCCCAGAAATTCAAGCCATTATTTTCCTTTCCATGATTTGTTTTGTTAGCTATGTTATAAATCATTGTATTATCCACCTCTGGTTATAATGACATTTTTGTTGAATGAATCAATAAAAAATAATGTTGTTTTGAAGACGGAAATTGCGTTAGCGATTCAGCTTCAAATTAGTACAAACCAGTTACAAGCAATCCAGCTGATCAGGGTTAAATTCCTCATCTATACTATATTTTTTAAGATTTAAGAAAAACTGCATTTACTTTTTTTAGTGCAAAATTACATTGTTTGTTTTCATCTCCATACTACACTACCAGATCCTGTCTCCATCATAAATTCACCGATATGTATTATATTTATTATAAAGCCCGGTCACATCTTGGCACATGAATGATATTGATGTTCTTGATTTTGTAGTGATATCATTTTAAAAGTCATTCCGTCGCTACAGGAGTGTCTACATAAATGGGTTGCAGCACATAACAGCGTACATCTGATGCCTTGTGTGAGGAGCGCGCGGCGCGTGGCCCTGCGTGAAATTAACGTCGATACACTGGTCTCAACCTTAACTCGACGAGATGAGAAGGGAGAAACAATGCTCTTTCTCTGACAACTCCACGGGAACAGCGGGGTTCGAAACCGGGACGCATGCATGGCTGACGAGGCAGTCAGGGGCTCTAGCCATTGCGCCACGTTTTCCAGCTGATGCCTTGTGTTTTTAATGACTTTTTATGGGTCAGGTCAGCACAACGGGGCCGGGGTCAAAGGTTATCAGATCATGTCAGCTGAGAAATGTCACAGCGCAGCGCCGGGTTATATGTCACGGGGTGATGTCAGCTGTCAAATGTCACAACATCACCTCGGGATAATATGTCAAATGTCACAACATTACCCCGGAATAATATGTCAAATGTCACAGAGCCCAACAAACACGAAACGTTGACCCAAATGTTTGGCTAACTTTGGCCCATCGTCTACTTGAGTCTATGCATTTGGTTGGACTAAAACTATTAATCAGCGAGAAATAATGTACGGTACGATAGAGTAAGCTTGGATTGAAATGAAACTTGTGATATTTCCAGTTTGAAAAAACTTTACGTATAATACATATGCATACATACTTGGTATAGTGTTGAACCTTATACTATCATACAGGAAAAACCTCCAAGAACTGATATATACACCTTGATACCTCCGTTTTGTACCATTGCAGACGGATCATGCAGATATCAGCCATTATAAAATGTATGGCTGGCACAGTATAAAACGTGCTATAAATCCACAATGACTATATCAAGTTATATATAGATAATATCAATAAGTATCTCGAATGAAGACTATACATAAAGATAATATCTGCATCTGTGGCACCTGGTGGTTTATCGGCCGTGTTTTCTCCCCCCTTTATCGCCATCCGTGTCAGGCCAGCTGATTATATCACGCTATATTTATTTTTCTAGTGGATCGACCAAGCGATTTTATTCCCACATTGTGATACTAAGGTAAAGACCGGTAACTCCTAAATGCAAAGAGCGGTAACTCCTTATATGAAATGTCACTGCTGTTCAGTTTTAAATTATTTCCGCTTCAGCTGAACACCTATGTTATGGCCATTATAAATTGTTCAATTCTTTCAGTGCTGGGATCGTCTTTAGATGTCAGAATCTTAAAATGATCGAGTGACTAGTCACTGCATGTCCAAGAAATTGTGTAATTGTTTTTATTGTAAACTCGATGGGATGTATTACATTTGTTACTACTGCTAAATAGACAAGAGGAGTTTATATTCATTAGAAAATCGAATTGCGAGTATTATTAAGCTACAACATATTAACTACCCAGAAAAGCCTAATTTACCGCTTTAAACCCTTCAGCGCTGAATTAATTAAAAAAAAAAACTCTAACAAATGTTTTTTTTCAATTTGAAATCATCACAAATGTCTTAGTTAGCTCTTTCTGATTCATTTGAATACCTATGTTATGGGTCTACGGTCACTATAAATATTTTTACTATTACAGTGCGGGGATCGACTTTAGACGTCATAATCTGACGTCTACAGACGTCAGATCCTGACGTCTAAAGTCAACCCCCGCGCTGTATAGGTTAATGAAGTATCATTTGATGAGGCTGTTTGTTTATTTAAATGACTTCTATTATCCAACATAAAGCTGTTACATTCGGACGTTAGCGTGACATCTAACCGTTAATAGTGGGTGTTTTCGCTGGGTTTTCTCGCTAGCAATGTGAAGCGATCAGATTACAACATATTTACTACCTCAAGTTGATCGATCAAACTATGCTCCCCGTCCTACAAAAATAACAAGTATCCTGCAAAGACAAAAAACTGTTTCCGCTTACTAATTCTAAATTAATTCGAAATTAACATAAATGTCCCAGTTAGCTTTTCCCACTTCATTTGAATACTTATGTTATGGGTCCACTGCCATTATAAATGTTTACAATTTCAGTGAGGGATCGACTTCAGACGTCAGAATCTGACGTCTATAGACGTCAGATTCTGACGTCTAAAATCGATCCCGCACTGAAAATTTAAAACGTCAGCAGTTACTGCTATTTCCTGTTGGAAATCCTCTCACACACCTATCAATTCTGGTTTTAAACACAAACCATTCTTTGAAATTATTATTTTACCAAGTTTACAATATCGAGTAAAGCGATTACATTTTTTGTTTTATCATAACATTCACCCCACGAAGTATTTATATATGCAAATATAGGTGGTACATTGAGATGTTTGTTTGTTTATAATGGTTGCTTTCCATGGATTTAATCGTTGTTTTCCATGGTATTTTATCGTTGTTTTACATGTATTTTATCGTTGCTTTCCATGTATTTTATCGTTGTTTGCCATGTATTTTATCGTTGTTTGCCCTGTATTTTATCGCTGCTTTACATGTATTTTATCGTTGTTTCCCATGTATTTTTATTGCTATCATTCGTTCTGGTCAAGTGTTTTGTTTGTCATTTCCAGTATCAGATCATCAGATCTTGTTCTTTATAACATGTATAAAGGACATTTCCATCCTATTGCTGTCACTTTAAGATCCTATCTCACCAATGTATCCCACCTCACCTGACAGCTTTATTCTCCATCTATATGAATGTCTGTTTCTGATAAACCATTCTCCCTGAGAAACATCCTAGCCCAGGGAATCACCATTAACCCTTTAACCGCTGTCAATCAATCAATCAATCAATCAATCAATCAATCAATCAATCAATCAATCAATCAATCAATCAATCAATCAATCAATCAATCAATCAATCAATCAATCAATCAATCAATCAATCAATCGATCGATCGATCGATCGATCGATCGATCGATCGATCGATCGATCGATCGATCGATCAATCAATCAATCAATCAATCAATCAATCAATCAATCAATCAATCAATCAATCAATCAATTAATCAATCAATCAATCAATCAATCAATCAATCAATCAATCAATCAATCAATCAATGATAAATAAGTTAATGAATGAATAAAATGAAAGAATGAAAGAATGAATGAATCAATCAATGAATCAATTAAGACATGATTGAATGATTGGGACTAGAGGCAAAATACTGAGCATAGAAGATACATTTTGTTTCTTTGAAACCTGAATACCAGAGTGGTGGACGAACACACAAGCACAACCCCAAACAATTAGTTTGTGATTAGTTTACATACCAGTCCCTGGAGCCGTAATTCAGCTACGAGGAAATAGGTGACATAATTATGTTACGAAGTGATTGAGTGAAGGCGTTTGCTTACTTTAGACAAATAGATTTTGTTCAGTATCCCAGGCCCCAGTTAATCGTATGGACATAATATTTTCGCAGCACGATATTCGTTTGGATAGATAATTATGACGTTTGTGCAATAGATTTGTCTGTTTTAGGTTCAGACAATATTTGCAGACTCTCAATAATATTGATTCCCCCAACGACCGCAATCTCTAACCATTCTGGCTGATGTAATTCTTATTTACTTTGCTGTTTTGTAACAACTTGGCAAACATGGCGCATTGACCCAATGTGTGGGTAACCGCGTTAACTCTTGAACAGCTGATATTGTTCTCTTTTATTTAGGCGATCGACTTCAGACGTCAGATTCATAGATATGCAGATTATGACGTCTAAAATCAGACCCCGCACTGAAATAATAAACCCTCACAACTTGAAGCATCACGTTACAGCCCTGAATCTGAAATATTATTCTAAACCTAATGATTTTACAACTAACATTTCCATGAAACTGCTTCAACGATATTTAACAATCAATGGAGAATTTGAATCGAAAATGCAAAATTTATTTATTGAGACATATTTATATAGAGTGTACATTATTAGCAGTCAGGCTATTTTTCATATGTGCCCTGTAGTGATTTTCGTATATGAAAACAAACATTCAATTATATAATATATAATATAGATGATAATATATATAATACAGATAGAAGACGTATTTAACTCTTACAGTGCGGGGATCGACGTTAGTCGTCAAAAGCTGACGTCTGTAGACGTCAGATTCTGACGACTAAAGTCGATCCCCACACTGTAAGAGTAAAATATTTATAATGGCCGTAGACATATACCATGGGTATTAAAATGAATCGGAAGAAGCTAACTAAGACATTTGTGATAATTTAAATTAAAACCCTTTGGTTTCCATGATTTTCATAAAAAAATCAGCGCTTTAAGGGTTAAATTAAAGGGCGAAGTCAACATGGTATGGACGTCTCGTTTGTGGCTTCACACAGTGGCATGTTCACAGATAATTCTGATACTTTGTGTGATTAATGTTTGCTTCACCCATGTGTATTAATGGAACCGTCCATCTTCATCATCAATGGTATCGATTAGGGAGCTACCACAATACTTAACAGGGTTTTATCGCTAGCTTTTGTCTAGCTTTTTGTAATAGATTTGCTATTTTTGAATCAATTCTCACACTCTCTGCGTGACTTGATCGTGTGATAAAATACAAGCGGTGTTCATTTCTCGTACTATATGCTAATGCACAACACTCTTCCAATGAACAAGGTGTTCGCCTAAAGGCTCACACCTTTCATTGGTCGAGTATTGTATGTTCCCATATCGCACTCAAATTAATAACGTTTGCATATCTTTTTCAATGATGTCCTCGTCCACAATATAAGCATGCAAAAACTAATTTATTTCAATCCTTAACCCTTTCAAGTCTGAATTTACCATTGTCATCTCATCCACTACAAGCCGCGAATTGCTGTCACAATTCTCGACTTTATTCCAAAACCCTTGGTTTTATCAAAATTAATTATGTTTTCAGGGATGTAAAATGATGCTTTAATGCATCGTGAGGACTTAAAGGGTTAATCTACACTTGTCTTTATTCGTATGTTTTTTTATTCGTAAAGACTGTCATAAGAGTAGACCCTATGCCAAGAAACGAACAGTGAATATTACGTGGCAATTCAATGTAGAGAACTGCCACGTACCATTCCCTGCTCATTCACAGTGCCCATACACGTGTATTAATTCGTCGGATTGGAAAGGATCAGGAAAAAATATCATTGTGTATCATTATAAATATATGTGAAATAATGTTGTGTGCATACATGCACCACTAGACAGCAAATGGGTAACCCTTAAACAACTGAGGACGAATATAGAGTTATTTATGCTTTTTTCACATTTGCTTAACCCTTTAAGCCTTCACGATGCATTAAAGGATCATTTTACATCCCTGAAAACAGACTTAATTTTCCTACAACTAAGGGTTTAAGAACGAAAATTTCCATGAAACTGGCTTACCAATACATTGCAATTTTTTTTACTTTTCAAACCACTTCAAATCATCTTCATCCACTACAAGCCGAGAATTGCGACAGCAATTCGCGGCTTGTAGTGGATGAAGATGACAATGGTAAATTCAGGCCAGAAAGGGTTAAACCTTACAACGCTGAATTATTTGGGTTCAAAACATGGGGACTAAAGGGTTATTTTCAATTTAAAACCATCATAAATGTCTTAGTTATGTCATTCCTGTAAATTTGAATATCTATGTTATGGGTCTACGGCCATAATAAATATTGTAATTCTTTCAGTGCGGGGATCGTCATTATACGTCAGAATCTGACGTCTACAGACGTCAGATGCTGACGTATAAAGACGGTACCTGTGCTGAAAGGGTTAATGCGTTTCTAGAAATGAAAACTACAATATAATAGGCCAGAGCTCTAAGTGTTAAAAATCCACGAGCGGAGACAATCTGCGGAGTTTTCTTATTCATTTTAAAATGCAACTGCTAGAGTCGTTATAGTTTGAGCCCTTTGCATGCCATAAGCTGCAGTTCAGCATGCATACAAGTTTTATTAACATGAACACAGCTCAGCACAAAGAGCACATATGAATGCATTGGGCATTGAGGCAGTGTCATTGAAATAAATTCCGTCGACGGCTGCGCGGCGTCGGCGTGTTCTGTGATGTCATTTGAGAGATTATTTTGGGGTATATAATTGAATCGGGTCATTTGATGGATTATTTTGAGGTATATAATTGAATCGGGTCATTTGATGGATTATTTTGAGGTATATAATTGAATCGGGTCATTTGAGGGATTAAATTTGGGGTATATAATTGAATCGGGTCATTTGAGGGATTATTTTCAGATATATAATTGAATCGGTTCATTTGAGGGATTAAATTTGGGGTATATAATTGAATCGGGTCATTTGATGGATTATTTTGAGGTATATAATTGAATCGGGTCATTTGAGGGATTAAATTTGGGGTATATAATTGAATCGGGTCATTCGAGGGATTATTTTCAGATATATAATTGAATCGGGTCATCTGAGGGATTATTTTAGGGTATATAATTGAATCGGGTCATTTGAGGGATTATTTGGAGGTATACAATTAAATCGGGTCATTTCTCTCAGACTGAGGTGGGTATTTCGCAGCAATTGACATCTGAACGGGAATAAAAAAAATAAGAAATATATGTTAAAAAGTATAAATACATAATGCTTTGCAAAGCCAAAATGCAGTATCTGCTTACTTGTAAAGAAAGCAGATACTGCCTTTTTGTTTTCGCACGCAGTAATGTTATATTCAATGTTATTTTCAATGTTATAAATTGGTATTATAAAACAGAGATTTCAATATTTAGTTCCTTCATAACAAACTTGCACGTATACAACAGTTTTTTCCACCAAACATGTACGTAAGCTACTGTACACAGCTGTATTCGCTCGTAGAAGACAGAAGGTTAATATCTAATTAGGAACAACACGAAATCTAACGATCACGGAATTAAAGAGCTTTAATTGTGTAATTTTGATTCCCTTTAATTGTACGCTCCAGTAACGAGCTTTAATCACGCTAGATGGCATTAGTGTAATGATCTAAACCCTTTCAGTGCGGGGACCGTCTTTAGACCCTCAGAATTTGACGTCTGGAGACGTCAGATTCTGACGTCTAAAGACGGTCCCCGCACTGAAAGAATTAAAATATTTATAGTGCCCGTAGAAATATAACAAATGAAGCGGAAATAGCTGACTAATACATTTATGATGATTTCAAATTTGAAAAGCCAAATTAGTCTCCATGGTTTTTATAAAAATAATTCAGCGCTGTAAGGGTTAAGGCAACTCAGCGAGACGTTGGCCCATTGCATGATTAATGTTGGGCCAGCGTCGCAGACGGTGGGCCACCAATAAACCGACAATGGGCCAACGTCTCGTATTCGCTGGGAATGTAACCGGGTAAAAAATCCTGGCTTATTGTCCGCCACCGTGCAATGTTGGGTAACATAACAAACCAACATCAGATACATGTTCGCCGGAGTTTTCAGTTATTATGGCTATTCTATTATTTGATGGTTTGTTGAAACGTGCGATAGCCCAATGCTGGTTTAATTTTGGGCAAAGGCCGTAGACGGTGACCCAACTTTGAACCGATATTGCGTTAACCCTTTCAAGCCTGAATTTACCATTGTCATCTTCATCCACCTACAAGTCGTGAATTGCTGCCGCAATTCTCGACTTGTAGTGGATGAAGATGATTTGATGTGGGTGGGGAATTAAAGAAAATTGCCATGTATTGGTAAACCAGTTTCATGGAAATATTCATTTTAAAACCTCTAATTATAGGAAAAATAAATCTATTTCCAGGTATTTAAAATGATGCTTCAATGCATCGCGAGGGCTCAAAGGGTTAATGTCTGGGGCTTACTGGGATAAGGCAATGTCCCTCTTTATGCTGCCTCCTTGTAAAATCATTGATCGCGGGTTCGTTGCAAAATGCATCTTCCCCGCCCATTCGCAAAGATTATGTATTGTGGAGAGCCTACGTGACCGAGAGGTAGTGTGCTCGACCTCAGACCGTCAAAGCTCGAATATCAAATCCTATGTCTGGAGGGCAGTGTCGTCTCATTCATCTTACCATCCTCAGGAGGTTCACCTGGCCCAGTTTAGTCTATATGTGCACAAAGGTGGCCTGAAACTCTATGCATTCATTCATTCGATGTCCCTCAAGCACAACATATTGACCCAATCTTGTTTTAATGCTCGTCCACAACGTTGACCAAAATATCAAACCAGCATTTCTTTGGATGATTTGTGTTTCTCACATTCAGCTGTCAACTTGTCTGACCTGACTTTGCTAAAATCCGTGTTTTTTTGAATTATTTGAAATCGGTTTAATTGGTGTTTGAAAGTGCGAGAGGTTGGCCCTATTTTGGTTCGATTATGGCCCAACATGTACGATGCCAGCCTAACAATAAACCAACACTTCGTCATATTTCCATTTCAAATCGCTGGCCTAACCATTACCACACTGAAATATGTATATAACGTCCCCTTGGATATGAAAGGGAGTGGCAGATACACCCTTTCATATCCAAGGCGACGATATATAAACCATTGAGACCCAAGTTTTTTTTTCAATTTGACGTCATCATAAATGTTTTAGTTAGTTCTTTCCGCTTCATTTGAATACCTATGTTATGGGTTTATGACCATAATAAATATTTACCCTTTCGACTATTATTAGATCATAAGCTTTCTAGTCCCTCTTCAGCTACATGGGCGGGGCCCCTAGGGTAGTAGTTAGCACCGCTGCCTTTCACGCCAGAGCTCGGGGTTCGGTTCCCGGTCTCGGCGGTTTGAAAACAAAAAATGTTTCTTCCCCATCCACGTGTGAAAGTCAGTATTGTGGGGAGCCTCCGTGACCGAGAGGTAGCGTGCTCGCCCTCAGACCGCCAGGGCTCGAATTTCGAATTCTGTGTCTGGAGGACAGTGTCATCTCAATCATCTCAACATCCTCAGGAGGTTCTCCTGGCCCAGTTTAGCCTATATGTGCACAAAGGTGGCCTAAAGCCAGATTCATTTCATTTTTTTCAGCTACAGAGATACCGAGCAAACAGGAATGTGTTATTAAATTCACAGAAACAAAGGATGGTACGCGAAATCATTTTAATAGCACTTTAACTCTTTCAATGCTAGATCCCAGGAAGATGGATCTGAACCCCACAGAGTTTAAACCTTTATCTGCTAATTTAGCTCACTTCTAGAGAGGGACATGGCGCAATGGTTAGAGCGCGGAGCTTTGTCAATGTCGCTGCCTGTCGTACGATTTCGAATCCCGCTTGGTTGAGGATTTTCAGAGAAATATCACGTTTATCCCCTCTCAATATTGGGACATTGTTTCGATGTTGTGTCCTTAGACAAGGCACTTAACCCTCAAGTGCTTCACTTGAGTGAGGTGAAAATGAGTAAATGGTAGGACAGAGATAGCAATGTGTATGATAAGTTCAATGCGCCGAAATGGCTGCAGGACTGTATGCTCTCCGTGGAGTGGAGATTGCACACGAATGAACAGGTCCAGTGATCAGGGGGGGGGGGGGGTAAAAATGTAAAAGTCGGATGAAATTGCACCTTTACCTTTTTTTTTTACTTCACAACTCCAAGTTGGGAATCTCGATACGCAGTGGGAGAAAACCTAAATTATTGATCTCAGCGTGTTAAGGCTAATAATCAATCCATTCATTGTCACAAGGGGAATTCGTCTGCCCGACTTACCTGAATCAGTACACAAAGATGGTTTAAAACCTGTATGCATAATTTCATTATTTTATCAAAAAACCCGCTAAATTAATCATTTGAATTTGAACCCCTTTGAAGTAGTGAGTCGCGTACCATATTTTGTTGACTTACTTAAAGTTGTGGGTCGCACTAGCTATATTTTAATATAATTAATTTAATCAAAAATAACTACTCATATTAGTTTAATTTCAAACCAAACATTCCCAAATCTTGATACGTAAACACTCATTTTATTCTCAATAACAGTGACTTAATCGGCTAATGAAATAGCTTAAAAACGAATGCCGTCAATACTAAAGCTCTTAACGGGTTAATGTGGAACGATTTTCCATCATTTAAAATTTGTAAATCGCGTGAGAAATGGCATCTACAAACGAGAGAATCATGAAAACAGCCGAGAACAGCTGAGAACAGCTGCGCCTGGGAAGTTACAGCTAATATTACGCTTAGTTTTCATTAGTTCTTTCACAACTTGTAACAGGATATGGGCTTTTAAGCGGGGATATTCGCGCTTCGCAGTGACAGGCCGATCGCGTCCGCGTTTTATAAGCGTGATCCGGAAATTAGCATTGAGCGCGAGGTGTTTTTTGTATTGAACGACTCGATGGTCTATCACGCGAGATTCAATGCTGGTTGGACCAGCGCCCCTGGCGTTGGACCAGAATAAGACCAGCATTAAAATAAGTTTGCTGGGGTAGGGGTATCATTTTAATATTGGGACAGCGTCGCAGACGTTGTACCAGCATTAAAACAATGAGTCATGTTTGAATCATGGTTGCTTGGGATGTATGAGTGTGTGCTGGTTGAATGTTGGGCCAGCGTCGCAAACGTTGGGCCACTTATTCCGATGAATGTTTGTCAATATTCAGTCATCTGAAGCTGGGATCGCTGACTTAACATTCAGCTTAAAATGATTAACCCTTGTCCTGCTAGACCCGGATATATACGGTTTTGAGGATATTTTAAGCCAAATAATATGTCACTGAAATGAACAATACAGTTTGTGGTAGATGTTCAGTTAGTAAAATAACTCAATTTAGAAGATGTATATTTTCGAAAAATATCTGTATTGTTCGTCGTTTGAAGCTGGAAATTGCGTTAGCAATTCCAGCTTCAAATGACGAAAAATACAATTGAAACAATTCAGCAGGACAAGGGTTAAACATACATCTATTTGTGAAAACATCGACAATGACAATAATTGGGCGTCTACCGCAACATAGATCAGCAGTTTTTGGGACATTTACATTATCTGTTTTTCACTCCCCCCCCCCCCTCCTGCACCCTGAGCCCCGCGGTCCTATTCCTCGGGGAGAGGCAGTTCGATACTGCGCCCTATCAGGCGCCTATCAGGAATAACAACACCATCAGGACGTCACTCTCACCCTCTCCCTGGTTAACCCTCGTTTGTAGGTTTTAAGAGTTTCCGTTCTTTCATTCATTTGAAGAAGCTCACAAAATTCCAGTATCAAATGCCGAATCATAGTGATATATAATATCTATTCTGTCCCCAATTTACATAACAACTGAATGACGCTGGCTGATCTGAGTAACGTATTGAGCCCTCTAGTATTGGTTGTTTCAACAACATTTTTGGTCTGAAGTAAACACAGATGATACATTTTCACCTACTTGAAGTTGTGGCTCGCGCTAGCGAGACACAACTTCAAGTAGGTGAAAATTAAATTATTTAATTTAGCGCTTTGAGGGTTCTTTGGTCTGCACTGGGTGGAGTTATTTGTTGGGGGTTGGCATTCAAAGGGTTCTTGGGGTTTTTGCATTAAAAGGGTTTTGTGGGAATCGACTTGGGAGGAAATAGAGGTGTAATTCATGTGTGAAGAGGGGATCATTTGACTGACATCTGAGAGCTTGATCCATAGTCTACGCCTGATACAGAAACAAACATTCTCAGGCGTGACGTCACATCCGGGGGAATCCCCAGGCACTCTGAATTCTGACGTCTGATCTCGGGTTTGTCGAATTTGTCGGCAAAACAGGGAATTCCTCAAGGCCTGGATGTGTTGTGTTTTCAGCGAATCCATTTAGGCATTGAGTTCCTCGAAATTTGAAATACTTTTAAAATTTTATTAAAGGATTTGGAGTCCCTGAAAATGCTAATATTTGTCCTGCGAATTGTTTACTTTCATTTTTCATTCACATAAAGCTGGAATTGCTGACATAAGTTTCAGCTTCAAATGATCACAACTATTTCAATTGATAAAAATCTCCAAAATTCAATTATTTGATTAGCTGAGCATCTAATAATAAATATCTGATTATGATGCTTTATAAATGTGAGTAATTTAGAGTCACTTGTGGATCACCCAAGCGAGACAAAACTTGTGAGTGAAAAAATAAATTAGACATTTTGGCACTAAAATTAGAAAATATTTCCCGATCATCGAGTCTTCAGGGATTACTTATGACACTGAGTGACACCGGGGCTGACGGATTCCCCGCTCTCATTTGGCATTCAGATCTGTCACCTATGACAAATACGTGAAAACACTGGTAATTATTAAATTCTCTCTACATCAATCAATGTCAGCCCCATGCTTTTTCAATTGTGCCAATGTTTTATACGTTGGTGCCGAATTAAACCAATTGCGGGTCATGGTATTTTAGTGGATACCAATAAGCAGTGACGTCACAGCGCGCCATGTTTGTTAAATTACTATGCACAGAGCCTCCCTCCGACATGTGACGTCACGGACGACTAAATTTGGGGAATCCCTTGCCGTTGTACCCTGGGATCATGTGACACCATGATGTCATATAACGTCACACCATGATGTCAGGGCTTGTCATGTTTATGTAACCACAAAGCGCAGAGCCTCTCTATGGCATGTGACGTCATGGACTACTAGGTGTGCGGGAATCCCTTGATACTCTTGATACTCTTTCTCTATGATGTGCATGCACCAGAATTGTAATCCTTTCAACCCCGAATTAACCATTGTCATCTTCATCCACTACAAGCCGCGAATTGCTGTCGCAATTCTCGACTTGTAGTGGATGAAGATGATTTGAAGTGGGTGATAAATTAAAGAAAATTGTCATACATTAATTGGACAGTTTCATGGAAATGTGCATTTGCAATCCCTTTACTAGGTTTTTAGAAAATTAGGTAAGTTTCCAGGATGCAAAATGATGCGAAAGGGGTGCAGCTTCTTCAGACCAAGGAAAGGGGGGGGGGGTTTGCTGGCATAATAACAGATCCACCATGTATGATAAGATTTAAATAAACACAATCGGCAAACACGAAAATGATAGTTGGTTCATTGTCTTCAACGGTGGCACATCATTACCTCTCAGGCACAACACCCATCTATTGTGACTCCGACAGTGTGAAGTGACACTGTGCTCGGTGTACCAGCTGTTTGCTATTATCCTACAATCACCTTGCGATGCGAAGCTGAATAAAATGCACGGATTTGATAAAATATACAAGTATAATACCGGTAAATCAAATGAAGTTCAGAACGTCCTTATTATGACGGATTATACCGTGTTTAAGCTCAAAACACATACGAGGCGTTGGGTCAATGTTTGCACACCGTCTATGACGTTACCACACCAAACCAGCATTGGCTCAACATCTCGCTTTTCTTGGATACACGTTTATCTGATATTTTATATTCTTATCTAGGTCAATCTGTGAACTATGACACCCCCGGGGGAATTCCCAGATAATAGCCTTTTTCTGAAATATGACGTCATCATCAGCCACCGAAACAGCCTCCTTGAGGCTGTCGGCGACACAAGACTTATTCCTTATGCCCCCAAAACAATGAATATGGGTCGTATAAGCTGCAACAAAACATATATAATACAGAAGTCTAAATGCAGTAGAAATAGAAAAAAAACAATATCCTGCCCAAAAGACTTTAAATGAATTGAAAATTGAAAATGAAATGAGATTATGGTATAGACAGACAGACAGACAGACCGATTTTATTGACAATAAAAAGTCGCAACTGGACTTACATGTATGTGCATACATGGTATGCAACAGAACAACACAAGCAAACGTTAAAAAATATATAAAATGCACAAAATATTATGGTTTGAAACAGTCAGCCTAACGTTAGCTTATTAACCGCAAATTTATATATAACTATAAATCTGACTACGAAAATGTTTATCGTGCCCCTGGGCTCACCCTGCCCAGTCAGGTCAGACCGTCAGACTACCAGTCTGACCTTGACAACAGGTGTGTGTAAGGCCTGTACGAAATGGAGGGGGTGCGAGCATCATGAATATTCATTATGACGTCACCGGCTGACTGACTGTGGTATGGAGGTCACACTCAGGTCAAATTGTCTGGCCAGCAGGAGTTGGGCAGGGAAGAGGGGGGTTCTAAACACATAGCACATATACGTGATATCAAGGAGTCTGCCGGTAGCAGACAACTGGATAGATGAAGATGCCCTGGGCTCGACTCTTCGATTTAGGCGTTTTAGCCGAAGTTAATTTTTTATTGTTATTCATCCTGGCATTGGATAAACTGGGATGTCATGTAAATTTCTGCCTGGCTTATCTACTCTATCACTGATTCTATTACCTGTTTAAAACTTTAAGCGCGACATCGCGGGATCGACATTAGGCGTCAGAATCTGACGTCAATGGACGTGAGATCTTTTTTAAATAGTAAAATATTTATAATAGCCGTAGATCCATAATATATAGGTATTCAAATGAAGCGGGAAAAGCTGAATAAGGTATTTATGATGATATAGATTGAAGAAAAATTCTTAGTCTCTTGGTTTATATAAAAATATTTCAGCGTTTGAAGGTCATATCTAGATTGACCCACTGGCCGACACAGCACCCTCAGATTACTCATTTCCAAGGTCAGCAGAACCAGCAAACGATTCTATTTGCTGATTATAAATATATAAAAGCTATAGTGTACGCCATAAAACGTCTATCAAGGTATTTATTATGTGAATAGTGCCAAAGAAGATTTGAATATTCACGAAAATATGCACCTTGAGGTATTTTTTTAAATTTCCAGTCAAGATGAGATTTAAATTGTTGCGGCAATAAGCGTTAAAAAGTTAAATGGAAATAAACAATTCTTTCAATATACTGTGAAAGTGAAAGTGCAGAACAATGGATTATACATATTTCACCTGATATTTTCATTCTTTCAACATTTGTTACAGAGAATAGTTGAAAAAGGGTTAAAAAAAAATCTTTTTTTTAATTGAATAGCTTTTTTTTCAATACATGGTTCCTCTCTCTACTTAAAAAAGGTCGACCGTTTCGCTCCACTGATGCATAATATTTACTTCTGATGGACCCCACTCTTTAGAACGTTGATCACGCTGCGCATGCGGGTAGACCTACAACCAATGCTAAACGAATCGTCTCGATCCACCCACATGAATGTGACGGCCACCATACTAAGTGTTACATCTGGTCTACATCTGCTCCAGCACATACAGTCGGCTTCGTCATTTCTTGCAGGAAAATGATTTATTCGCCCATTCCCGACCCAGCTTATCCAGTCGATAACAGAGCCATCTGGTGGAGGCTTGTGGCAGGTCTATTTGTAGGAATGTCTTGGCACCCCTTCTCTACCAATGGGCGAATTTATACAATTAAAATAAAGATCTCATCTAAAAGAACGTGTAAAAAATAACAGTATCGTGGGATTGGAGGGCAATGTGTCAACCCTTTAAGCGCCAACCACTCTATAGTCGTTTGCATGTCGTTTAAACGGATGCATGTTAAAAAATCAAGATTTGCAAAGGTTTGCTCTCAGATTAACCAAATGTATAATAAAACGGACTAAAAACAGTTAATTTGTACTGATGCTTAAAAGTTTAATTTATTGATTTTAATTCACTGTAAGGTGTGAAGTACAGGAGCAATTTCCACATCACAATAAATGGAAATTCCCACATAACAGCGAATGGAAATTCCCACATCACAGTGAGTGGAAATTCTCACAATACAGTGAATGGAAATTCCCACATTACAGTGAATGAAAATTCCCACATCACAGTGAATAGAAATTCCCACATTACAGTGAATGAAAACTCCCACATCACAGTGAGGAGAAATTCTCACATTACTGTGAATGGAAATTCCCACATCACAGTGAATGGAAATTCCCACAATACAGTGAATGGAAATTCTCACAACAAAGTGAGTGGAAATTCCCACATCAAAGTGGGGGGAAATTCTCAAATTACAGTGAATGGGAATTCCCACATCACAGTGAATGAAAATTCCCTCCTTACATTTAATGGAAAATCCCAAATCACAGTGAATGGAAATTCCCACATCACAGTATATGGAAATTCCCACATCACAGTGAATGGAAATTCCCACATCACAGTGAATGGAAATTTCCACATCACTGTGAGTGGAAATTGCCACATCATCGTGAAAGAATTATCACATTACAGTGAATGGACATTCCCACATCACAGTGAATGGGAATTCCCACATCACAGTGAATGGAAATTCCCACATTACAGTGAATAGAAATTCCCACATCAAAGTGAATGGAAATTCCCACATTAAAGTGGATGACAATTCCCACATTACAGTGAATGGGAATTCCCACATCACAGTGAATGGAAATTCTCTCCTCACATTTAATGGAAATTCCCACATCACAGTGAATGGAAATTCCCAGATTACAGTGAATGGAAATTTGCACATGATGAATGGATATCAGATGATTGTTAGGTCGAGGGTTTTACATATTGATTGTTGGCGTATGCTCAGCAAGCAAGACACACTAAAACAAAGGTGGCTTAATGTTGGGCCAGTCTCGCAGCCAGCATTTGTTCAAAATGTCGTGACTGCACAATACCTTGGCCCCATATTGATCTAATGTTGGTCCACCGTCTACGACGTTGGCCCAACATTGGATCACCATAGGACCATAGTATAAAGCCTGGTGATAGGCGTGTCTGTATAACCCACTGTTATCCATTACGTGGCCAGAGTTTGATGTGGAGTCTGATCCATCACAATGACTGATCAGATGGGATCAAAGCTGTGACAGGGGGCTGAGCTAGGAAAAACTAATAGAGGGGTCAAACCAGGACCTGCAGGGGCGGATCCAGAGAAAACACAAATGGGGGCTAAACCTGGTAAAGTCAAAACCTGCAGGGGCTGATCCAGCGGAACACTCAGAGGTGGGGTGTAGCCTTTATAATATCAGATGGGATCAATGCCGTGGCAGCCAGGGGCTCATCCAGGAAAAACTATGAGACCTGCAGGGGCGGATCCAGAGAAACACTCAGGGGGTGTAGCCACCACAATAACGGATCAGATGGAATCAACGATGTGGCAGTCAGCGCGGATCCAGGAAAACAACAAATGTAAAGTCAGGACCTGCAGGGGCTGATTCATAAAACAACACTCAGAGGGGGAGGGTAAGCATCACACAGACTGATAAGCTGAGATAAAAGCACAAGTTTAGCGGATCCAGAAAAGGTGGTCTAAAACAAAACCAAGACAGTCAGGATCCCAATGTCAGAGGCACAAAAACAATCAGGGGGGGGGGGGGGCTTCGGAGAGCATCCCACAATAAAATATTCACATGGATATAATCTTAACTTTCTATTATTTCCATGGCAATAAGAGAAAGTTACTCTAAACCCAGCACAGAGGCTTTAGAGGCGGAGATATAACAGCCTAAGTGTGGGAGGGGGGGTTAAATCGATGACAGGATTTAGACCTGTCGCAAATACCATCTCAGGGTAAATAAAAATGTCATGTTTTTTATGAAATGCCCAAGTATAATATTGTGATGGAGTAATTTTGTAATCAATGACTTATATTTATAATATACCATGTGGCTTATAAATAAGAGGAGCAAACTAAAGGAGTTAAAACAACGCCTTGTAAACGTCTCGTGCTTAACTCCCACAGTGCAGGGACCGTCTTTAGTCGTCAGAATCCGACGTCAGATTCTGACGTCTGACGTCGATCCCAGCACTGTAGTAGCCACATAACATATGTAGTCAAATGAAGCGGAAAAAGCTAACTAAGAAATTTATAAGGCTTTCAAATTGGAAAAAAACCTTTGGAAACATATTTTATCGCTGCAAGCGCAGGGGCTAATATAAACACACACACACACACATTTTAATCTGAGAAGTCAGACAATTCCACGCCGCCTGTATACAATATCTCTACACTCTATCAAATTCTGCTATTGATCCTACACCGTGGTGAGGCTGAATTACACGTTAGTAGAGCATTGCTCCTCCACCGTGGTCCCAGCATACACTAGACTAAACATTGGGCCAATCCTAGGCCATTGTTGGCCCATCGTCTGCGACGCTGGGCCAACAATGGCTTAGAATTTGTCCATGTCTCACATCTGCTGGGAGGCTGTGTTACATGTTATTCTAGCGGACGTGTGTTTAGTGTTAACATGTGCTACACTTATCCTTCCTCGTCACGGATGGCTGAATTAGAGTTTTTTTCTGAAAAAAGCCAGCGTCTCTCTGGCGCCTATCTACGCTTCATAGCAATAAGTGAGACTCCTCGCCCAAAAAGTGATTCGCCACAAACAGAAAATATACCCTGGGAGCAAAGACTCGTATCTGCCAGTTATGAAAGTGGCAGATACGACCATTTAATATCAAGAGGCGCAACAAATAATACAAAATGTATTGCAGGTTTATTTATATCGTTTTGATATTTTTGATAAAGTAAGAGAAGAATGCAGCATACGCCACGTGGTTGATAGAAAAGGCTGGCGATGCTAATATAATACATTGTAAAAAAAGGACAAAGCTAAAGAATAGCATGCCTTAAAAATAAAAAAACGACAAAATATCACCAGAAAGGTGATAAAATTATAAATACAAGAATGGTAAAATTGCGGACTGCGTACTATATTTAAACGGAGTTGTTGTTCGTACCGTGGGCTGACAGTCAATGGGAGACCGTCATTCCGTAAAAGAAGCTGTCCATAGAGTAACATTATAAAGAATCACGTAGGGTTAGCCACTGTTTATCTATTAACTCTTCAAGCGCGAAATTAAATAATTTAATTTTTCACCCACTTGAAGTTGTGTCTCGCTACCGCGACCCACAATTTCAAATGGGTGAAAATTACTCATATTTGCTTAATTTGAGACAAAATATGTGCAAGTCTTGATGTTTAAACACCCTTTCATACTCAATAAAAGTGATTTAACCTGCTAATGAAACAGAATTAAAACGACTGTAGTCGTGCTTAGTGGTGTGGAGGGGCCGACCCCAGATGGCAGAGGCTCACGTCTATAAACGGCAGATTCTGACGTCTAAAGACGTCTAAAGTGGATCCACACACTGGAAGGGTAACTAATTATCAACGCCGTACACATATATAGCACATATGTATTCAAATAAAGAGGCAAGAGCTAACTAAGACATTTATGGTGATTTTAAAAACCCTTTTATTTCTTAGTTTATATAAAATTAATTCAGCGCTTTAACCCTTTCAGGCCTGAGTTTACCATTGCCATCTTCATCCGCTACAAGCCGCGAATTGCTGTCGCAATTCTCGACTTGTAGTGGATGAAGATGATTTGATGTGGGTGAAAAATACAGGATAATTACCATGTATTGGTAAACTAGTTTCATGGGAGTTTTCGTTCTAAAACCCTTTGTTGTAGGAAAATTAAGTATGTTTTCAGGGATGTAAATGATTCTTTAATGCATCGTGGGGGCTTAAAGGGTTAAGGGTTAACATATGCCCATGCGGCCTTAGCGATCACAGGGTGTGTCATTGATGTGCTGAGCGTTTTCCACTATAACTCCCCTATTATGACTCACCTTTCACACAGGTGTATCCTGCCTCCAGGTAAGGCGTGGTGTCCCCGGGACACGGCTTCCGGTTGTAGAGTTCCGGTTCCGGTACTGTGAACTTACAGTCCTGCTGACCTGAGCACTTCCGGTCCATGAAGTTGATCACGTCCACCGTGCAGCCGACATATCCCAGATTCTGCTTCACACAGCGGCCTTTGTTCATCCTCCCATAGCGCGCCGTGTGCATGAGGATCACGGAGTTATCAGGACAGGAAGCGTTAAACTGCTCCATGTTACAGAAAGACTCAACGCCGTCATCGGCTAAAACAGAGAAAACAAAAAGAAAGATAAAAAAACAAATAAATAACTAAACATCAGGATCACGGAGTTATCAGGACAGGAGGCGTTAAACTGCTCCATGTTACAGAAAGACTCAACGCCGTCATCAGCTAGAAACAGAAAAATAAACACATAAACTAACAAACAAATAAACAAACATCAGGATCACGGAGTTATCAGGACAGGAAACGTTAAACTGCCCCATGTTACAGCAAGACTCGACACAGCTAGAAACAGAGAAAATAAAAAGAAAGATAGAGAAACAAAGAAATAAATAAACATCAGGATCACAGAGTTTTCAGGACAGGACACGTTAAGTTGCTCCATATTGCCGAAAGACTCAACATTATCAGCTAGAAGCAGAAAAATAAACAAAAAAATAAACAAACTTATTAATAAATATCAGTGCCATAAGAGGTGCCAGGGCAGTACTCATTAAACTGCTTCATATAACAAATCATTGTATCCCTTCCTCGCATAGAAAACAAAAGATAAAAAATAATGCATAGTATCACAATTTATTACCATATATTGTATTGTATCGTATTGTATTGTACAAAAGTATATGACGTTGCATCGCATCGCATCGCATCGTATCACATTGTATCCATTGTATTACATTATATTGCATTGCATTGTATAACATTACAGTAGAGCTGTGCTTTGCATTGCATTGCATTAAATTGCATTGCATTGCATTGCATTTTATTGTAGTGCATTGCATTGCATTGTATTGCATTGCATTGAATTGCTTTATTATTATTTTTTTTTTTTTGCTTTTGACCAATACATATATATATTTAAAAACAGATACAAAATATATACACATTATATTATAAAGATATTATATACAACATTGGTCGTGCTGCGCTAGAACAGGCTTATAGAAGCCTCTGGAAGCTATGCAGCAACTATATTTATATTCATCTATGTACAAAAAGTATAAGCATAAAAGTATAAAAAAAAAAAAAAACATAATAATATGAGCTTTCCGCGCCAAAATCAGAGATAAAATAACTAGATGTTGTATTGCATTGCATTGCATTGCATTGCATTGCATTGCATTGCATTGCATTGCATTGCATTGCATTGCATTGCATTGCATTGCATTGTATTGTATTGTATTGCTTTGCATAATATAAATAAATCAAATGATGCTGTGTATTGTGCACAAGCACTGTTGTTTGTTTCATAACATTGCGTTGCATTGTTATGTCGCACAAAGACAAACCGTAGTAACTGCCTAATGTTCAAGTAATCAGCTACACTTTAACTTTATTGTATGTTAAAGTGAAGTAAACATTCACTGTTGTCTGGTATTTGTTCAGACAGGTCCAATATTGTGATGTATGCAGCTACACAAGTATATGCCTACCTCCATCACAATATACTGCTTCAATGTTGGTCCATTTTCTAGCCCAACATTAAAACAACATTGGGTTTTTGTTGAACATACCCCAAAACACGATGCACTGAGACAATGTTGTTTCAATGTTGGGCCAACGTCTGCGACGCTGGCCCAACAAAAAACCAGCATTATCTCAGTGTCTGATGTTTGGTGTGTATACATCCATCACCGTAAGCTGGCAATGAAGGCCTACACAAGCCCCTCTACATCAATCACCAGGGCACTGTACATCTAACCCTACTGTTACCCCAGCAACCACTAGGGTGGATCCAATACTGGCTCAATGCTGGGCCGGCGTCGTGGACAGTGGCCGAACATTGAGCCAGCATTGGATTAGTGTATGTTGTTTATTCACTCACTCCTATTGATGATAAGTCATCAAAGGAATGAGTCAAAAATGGAGCATTATAGCTGTAGCCACATAATAATACAGCACAAATGTTGTTTCAAATTGGCCCATGGTCCACGACGCTGGCCCAACATTAAAACAACATTTGTGACAATGGCTGGTAAAAGTGTTACATACTTATATTGATCAGTCATCAAAGTAAAGGGATTTTTATAGCAGTAACTACACCTAATACACCCCCAATGACATTTCAAATCAATCAATTATATACTAAATTCTTTGAAGCGATTTCCCATTTCCATCTGGTCTGGGAAGTGGGACTTAGAATGGCTTGACGCCAACACTTCATCAGGATTTCCACGCAGCATCCATCTTGTTTGTATCTTGTGAAACGATATGGTCAGTGATGGTTGGAGGCATCAAATAACAACATTGTAGCTGGAGTGAACTAATTTGTCTCAAATATAATTTTGATCCGGTGTTACGCATGTTACACGCACCACAAACAATCGACACCACAAAATCCGTATGAACCCTTATCCAATTTAATTTATTTAAATTTTCACCCACTTGAAGTTGTGTCTCGCTAACGCGAGCCATAACATCAATTGGCTGAAAATTACTCATATTTGTTTAAATTTAGCACAACTATTTGCAAATCTTGATGATTAGACACACATTTCATTCCCAATAACAGTAGGTCGATCGACTAATGCAACAGATTAAAAACGACAATAGTCGTGATCAGCAGGAGAAGAGATAAGGGACGTATCTGCTAATATGTAGAGCAACAGATAACACCATTCGATACATCGCCCTACTGGTACGTATACTAAGGAGAAGGTAAAGAATGCAGGTTTATAGGCTGATATCAAGTCTGAAGATTCATCAGCCGACCTAACATCTTACCCCCTGGTCACTGAGGCTTTTCACTCGTGTGTCATGGCAACTCCACGAAGAGCATACAGTCCTGCAGTCATTGAACATATCGTAAACATTGTTAGGTACTCATTTACACCTGGATGAAGTTAAACTGGCGCATATAACCTAACTGCTACTACTAAGAATGCTATGTATACAAAATATTAGACTAACGTGGTCGTCTTCGTAGTTAACAGAGATACACCTTCTCTGGTATGGGAGCGATATATTATTAATCATTTGTGAAGTTCTTCGTTCATAAAAGATGACAAAGTTCTTAGCTGGGAAGTCCTAAAATGTACTGTTTTAATCATACTTCTTTCACAATCGATGGCAGTTCGTTTAGCTGATCGCATGTGAAAAATTCAAACGGTGTACATTTTCGTGGGACATCAGACATATAGCACACATGCATGCCTAAAAATAAACACCACCATGTTCTGAGAGCCCATGTACATGTACATGTACAATGAGGTGTTCGCCTAAAGGCTCACACCTTATTCACTGAAAATGTGCTGTATTTGCCCATATCGTACTCATATGAATACCGTCTGCATAATAACAGACCCCTGCCTATATCAGTAACTGATTCAGTAATGCTTATGTTCTACTGAGGGTTATTGTGTCTACAGTTGTTATAGGTAATGAATATATTATGCCCTTGGGATCAAAGAGTCGTAACTACCACTTTGTAGAGATACTACCTTTAACCCTCGTTCTGCTGAATTGTATTTTTCGTCACTTAAAGCTGGTAATTTTTCGCAAATTTAGTCATACTTGTTTAAAGCAGCTCCTTGGGATGACATCGATTTTTGTTTTTAGTTTTCTAATGGGGTAGTGTATCCCCCAGATCATGATTTAATTTTTTAGATTTTAGAGTTTTTAGATTTTTTAAAATATTCTATATCAACATTTCTAAGAAACCGCTTCAAACCCAAACAAACTGTTTGTATACCTTAACACTTGCTTAAGGACGGTTGAATGTTCCTACAGTATTGGGCCACATGTTGATGTCGTCGGTCCAGACAATCAGTGTTGTAGGTGTATCCCCACAGGTCCTGACTACAAGACACCAATTAGCGGCGATTGCTCTGATCTCACCGTCCAAGGCATGGGAAAATGTGGTGTAAAGTGCTGTATATTGCTGACTTGTTTTGTTTACATGGCAATATACGACCTGGAAATATAAATATTTCACTCTTTTTCGGTGCTTTAAAATTGTTGTTTGACTTTTTTGTATTTTTAGTTAAGATCAGTAGGGCTACATAGCTTTATATAAATTAAATTTTTAAAATTGACAAAATTGAAAATGTTACATCCCAAGGAGCAGCTTTAATTTGAGACCAAATATTGATGTTGTACCACACATTTCATTTCCAATAACTGTGACTTAATCTGATAATAAAACGGAATAAAAACGACTATAGCCGAGCTGAGCAGCGAAAGGGTAACGAGACGGTATAAGCCCTCGTGAGCTGACTATTGTTCTTGCCGTTGTTATTGCTTTGAATTGAAAGCTGCGGACATGTTATGCAGTATGGGCGTGATACAATCTAGGTCACCTTACGCTGGAAGCCATGGGCGTGTACCAGACTAGGTCATGTTACGTTACGTTAGAGAAGCCATGGCGTACGTGATGCTCAGGTGGTCCCAGCAAACACGACACGTTGAAACGATTAAGTTTTAATGTTGGGCCAACGTCGCAGACGTTGGACCAACTTTGAAACATCATTGTTTCAACGCGTCTTGTTTGCTGCGAAAGCCCCAATTGACACATCAATCATCAAAATAATACAGATCTACGTGATGCTACGTGGTAAATAAGTAGACAACTGGTAGTGAGTAGTGAATATTGCTTTACATCGCTTTCTGCACAATCATGGCAATATCGCGACAGAAATGAAATTAAATGAATCGGGCTTTAGGCCACCTTTGTGCACATATAGGCTAAACTGGGCCAGGAGAACCTCCTGAGGATGATGAGATGATTGAGATGACACTGTCCTCCAGACACGCTACCTCTCGGTCACGAAGGCCCCCCACAATACTGACTTTCACGTGGATGGGGAAGAAACATTATTTGTTTTTTTCAAACCGCCGAGACCGGGAACCGAACCCCGAACTCTGGCGTGAAAGGAAGCGGTGCTAACCACTTCCCTAGGGCCCCCGCCCATCGCGACAGAAGGAAATCCGAAGCCCGGGCCCAGCAAACACGAGACGCTGAACCAATGCTGATTTAATGTTGGCCCAGAGTCGGAGACGATGGGCCAACAATGAATCAACATATTTTCTATATTATGTGTTCTAACTTTGATACGTTTTTTATCTGTATTATATATGTTATTTCAAAAAACATTCAATTATATATATATAATTGAATGTTTTTTAAATAACAAAACGACTACAGGGCACATATGAAAAATAGCCCGACTGCTAATAATGTCCACCCTTTATAAATATGTCTCAATAAGCAATAAATAATAAATGAATATTGGCTCAGTGTCTCTGTTTGCTGGGTATGCCATACTCTTATTTCGAATGACTTCAAGGGTTCTTTTTTGTGCACATGTTCAGGTGGTAAAGCCTTAGATGACACAATCATCAGCCTAATTGTTTCCAGGTGAATAATGCACTGACCCAATGTTGGTTTAATGCTGGGCCAGCGTCGTAGACGGTGGCCAGCATTAAACCAACACTAATCCAACATTGGCTAGTGATAAGCCCTACATGACACAACACCAACACCCATCAAACTAATTGTTCCAGGAACACCAGATGCCTCCCCAATGCTGGTTTGATATTGAGTCAGCGTCGCCAATGGTGGGCCAACATTAAACCAATATCAATTCAACATTGGCTGTTGATAAGCCATATAGGTGACACAACACCAACACTCATCTACGTAATTGTTCCCAGGAACCCAGATGCTGCCCCAATAATAATAATAAAATAATTATAATAGTTTATCGATCATACTCTTGGTACATGAATAATGCTGGTTTGATATTCAGTCAGCGTCGCCAATGGTGGGCCAACATTAAAGCAATATCAATCCAACATTAGCCATATGACACAACACGCAACGCTGACCTAACGTTGGTTTAATGCTGGACCAGTATCGGTGGGCCGACAATAAACCAATATTGGGTCGATTTGTTGTATCTGCTGGTGTTTGTTCAGAAACTTTGTACTTGTTGTTTTTATCAACTACACAGTGGATGGCGATGCGAGCAGGAGTGGTTACTGTCCCTGTATGTGATATCATGTAAACTGTCATGTGATTTTAGCAACTCAGCATCTTGTATATACATGTACATATATTCATTTATGACAAATGAGTTTGGAATGATTTTTGCTATGTCAATAACATATCTGTCAGTCTGTGTAGTGCAAAACTTGCCATTTGTCATCTTACACACGTCTAATAGTGAAAGTCACTCCACATAAAGTGAGATGTCTTAGTGTTTGCCTTTTGTTTTTGTTTTGGGATCAGTCTCACCGTGCACAGTAATAGACCAGAGGAGAGGAATTTAAACCTAAGGATTCATCTCTCCTTGCCCTCATGGGCGATCATGTCCACTCTATAAACAACCTGTTATTCTTCTCATCATTAGTCGCTACTTTTCCCACTTCAATGTGAAGGATGAGAAGGGAAGTGACCCTATGAAATACCCCAGTATAAAATAAATAAAGGTTCAGAAAAGGACGGATGTACAATTGTTATTTCTCATGATTTTTTATTTAAATCCTTAACCTAAAGCGCTTAAATTTTTTATCATAAACCAAGAGATCAAAGTTTTTTTTCTAATTTGAAGGCATCATAAATGCCTTAGTCAGCTCTTTCTGCTTCATTTGAATACCTATGTTATGGATCGACGGCCATTACAAATGTTTAACTTTTTCAGTGCGGAGATCGACTTTACACGTCAAAATCTGACGTCGAGAGACGTCAGATTTTGACGTCGTTTGAAAGGGTAAAGGGCACACTTCAAGTTGATGCGATACACATCTTCAAGTGTGTGAAAAATCTTCACTATAAACGAAATACTGGGGCCAATACTGGAAACACGGGGTCATAGTGTCTACATACAGCATTTAAATCGCCGTCACCATCTTCATGAAAGTCGTGTCCTAGAGGACCCTGATTTATTGTATGAGGGTGTGCAGTGTGTGCCGGGCTTTAAGCAATTGATAGCAGCTCACGAAGCAATCTGTCACGTACCAATTAATTATTAGCCCCGCAGTGTTTGTTTCCCGCATCTCCTGGAAGCGAGATAGATCGGTGCAAAGTCAAAATGCAGTATCTGCTTACTCTACGGGTAAGCAGATACTGCCTTTTGACTTTGTACAATAGATTGGGGAATCTAAACATAAGAACAAATCGTCTGTCTTAAAACTAGCATTCCTCTGTCGTCTATTGTATCATGGTTGACATGGATTCATCAATTAGAGGGTGTTACAATGTGTTTGAGACGGCCAGAGTGAGTGAGTGAGTGAGTGAGTGAGTGAGTGAGTGAGTGAGTGAGTGAGTGAGTGAGTGAGTGAGTGAGTGAGTGAGTGAGTGAGTGAGTGAGTGAGTGAGTGAGTGAGTGAGTGAGTGAGTGAGTGAGTGAGTGAGTGAGTGAGTGAGTGAGTGAGTGAGTGAGTGAGTGAGTGAGTGAGTGAGTGAGTGAGTGAGTGAATGAGTGGACGTACGAACGAACGAACGAACGAACGAACGAACGAACGAACGAACGAACGAACGAACGAGCGAACGAACGAACGAACGAACGAACGAACGAACGAACGAACGAACGAACGAACGAACGAACGAACGAACGAACGAGCGAACAAACGAACGAAAAAACGAACGAACGAGCGAACGAACAAACGAACGAACGAACGAACGAACGAACGAACGAACGAACGAACGAACGAACGAACGAACGAACGAACGAACGAACGAACGAACGAACGAATACATTATTAAATGATTGAACACATAAATGGATAAATGGTGTTTTAAGCACATTCGTGCATAATTGGGAGAACACACTTTTTGAGAGACATTAAACAATGAGCTTATCAAATCCCGCAAGTAAGATTTGAATCTGTCAATGAATTAAATGATAATATGAGTTTATGATATTATGATATAATGACTGAATGGATGGACAAAATAGAAATAATTATAAATAAATGCACTTATTCTTCCTTTTGGTGCATTTTTCGTATCTGAGAATCGATATTAGTTTCTAAAGACTAGAGATGAGGAAGACAATAAATGGATTACATTCTTTATTTACAAATGTTATGTTATATCGTCCATTTAGATTTGAAAGGGTGTATCTGCCACTTTGTAAAGTGACATATACACCCTTTTATATCCAAGGGGACGATAGAGTACACATTTGTAAGCATGCCATCTGCATCAATATCAATTTTAACAAAGGTGAAGAAAACCATATTATGAGTAGATGGATCACATTGCCACACTATGAGACAATACCTCCCTGCTTTTTCTCGATCACATGCTGTGTTTTCATCCTTTATAATATGCTAAAACGATTTATGTCGCTAGCATACCTCGCACCCGGGGCGTTTCATTTTTTCATTTCCACACTGTGAGACAATATCTGCCTGCTCTGTCTGCATCACATGTATCACAGAGGGTCTGCAGGTCAATACAAAGAATAAGGGAAGACAAATGGGTCATCATATGACGTCATCAGAGACGGTCAAACAGTCAATAAAATAAAAAGACAAGATAATGTATCATTTGCCACGTGATATATGCGCACGCAGATTAGATGGTTCCTGGAGTGATTGCTGTAACTCTTACAACGCTGAAATATTTTTTTTAAAACCATGAACACCATTTTTTCCAATTTGAAATCATCATAAATGTCTTAGTCAGCTTTTTCTGCTTAAGTTGTATACCTATGTTATGCGCCTACGGCCATTATAATTTTCATATTATTTTAGAGAGGGGACTGTTTTTAGACGCCACAATATGACGTCTAAAGACGTCAGATTTTGACGTCTAGAGACGTAGCTCCCACTTGGCACACGCAGGGGGCTGCCTGCTCGCATCAGGTGTATATAATATACTCGACCAATTTTTGTCGCAGCCGCACTGTGAGACTACGTATCTGTCTAAATCTTATACTTTATGATACAATCCCCGATTTTTGTCGCACGCCAGACGTTCGCGTCCCGCGTATCGTAGCATTTGGTGTGTTTGACAAAGCTACACTGTGAGACTATGTATCTGTCTAGATCTCCCGGATCAGAGGGGGGTCGCTGATCAATAAAAAAGAAAAAGAGAAGACAAATGAGACTACGTATCTGTCTGAATCATCTACTTTATAAGATACTCCCCAATTTTTGTCGCACGCCAGGGGCTCGCGTCCCATGTACCGCTAGCGTGAGGTGTGTCTGACAGAGCCGCACTGTGAGACTATGAATCTGTATCTCCTGGATCAGAAAGAGTTCACTGATCAATAAAAAAGAAAAAGAGAAGACAAATGTGGGTGATTTCCTTTTATTGACGCTGTGGGTGTCATTAATATTTCCCAACTGGTTCCCTCCTACTGCCGTTATCGCCACGTGAGGAATTTCTTGCAAGCAATATGGACGTTAGCCCAATGCTGGTCTAATGTTGGGCCTGCAGCCGTTATCGCCACGTGTGGGATCCATAAGAAACAGCTGACCCCGTGTTGTGTTAATGTATGGCCAGCGTCGTAGACGTTGGGCCAACATTAAACCAACACTGGGTGAATGGGTTGGATCTGCTGGGTTCATCCAGACGGTCACAGGGGTGTATTGGCAAGGTGGGCTACAGAAAGACCAGCAAACAACAGACGCGGCTCAAAGATGGGTTCATGCTGGCCCACCGTTCACGAAGCTGGGCCAGCATTAACCCAACATTGGTTTAAAGTCTTTTATTTGTTGGGTTCATACAGACGGTCACAGGGGTGTATTGTGAATAAGACGATGGGCCAACATTAACGTGCTTGTCGGGTACATTCAGACGATCACAGGGGTGTATTTTGAAGTGCCTCTGTGGAAATGATGTGCACCAGAGCTTCAGAGATCAGGAGATGAGCCAGGGGGGAGTCAGGGGAGTCCTGACCCTACTATTAAAAAATATTTAAAGAAGTAGTTCACTGTGTACGTACAGCGGGACACATCTATACCCAGAAAGCACCACGCTGATTACATAGATAGAGGCAACTGGGGTACAGCTAAAACCGGAAATATTCATAGCGTGGTCTATAGCTTTAAACATCTAAATTGCCCCAAAATAGGTAGGCTATATGCAACACAAACTTTTCTCTCAAATACAGTTCATAAGATCAGTCAATCCCTTGCACTGAAAGCGTAAAACATTTATAATGACCGTAGACCCATAAAATAGATATTCAAATAAGGCGAAAATAGCTAACTAAGACGTTTATGATAAATTTAAAATAAAAACCCTTTGGTCTCCATAAATTGTATCAAAATCTCTCAGCGAATAAGCAGGTAGAGAAAAAACGTATAATGTAAGGTGTATATTGTGTAATACAGACACTGTGTATATAGTGTTATATGTCACGGTGACATTGTTCATTGATTGAATATTGAATATCTCATCCCTACAAGAATAGATGGATAAAAACCTGTCACAAGGTCAAGGTCAAGCATCTGATAATTACAGAGACCAGGTAGCAGCTTCTAATGCTCGCGTAATACTGGTTTAATGCTGGGCTAGCTTTAATGACATTGAGCCATCATTAAATAAACACCAGGTTTTCATCTCGTTTTTCTAGGTAAGCAATCGTTCTCATATTGATCCTACACCAACATTAACACTCACATTGCGGGGATCGATTTTACACGTCAGAATCTGACGCCTATAGACGTCAGATTCTGACGTCTAAATCGGTCTCCGCGTTGTAAGAGTAAAACATATATAATGGTCGTAGACCCATAACATATGTATTCAAATGAATCGGAAAGAGCTAACTTAGACATGATGATTTCGAATTGAAAAACCCTTTGGTTTCTTGGTTGATATAAAATTATATCAGCGCTTTAAGAGTTAAACTTTTCCTCGCTAAGCACGAAAATGGTGCTTTTAAATTTCCTTAATTTGGCAATCATCACTGTTATTGGTTATAAAATGTGATTTGCAAATGCTTGGTTTCATGTAAAACAAATGTAAGTAATTTTCACTCACTTGAATTTGTGTGTTGCGGTAGCGAGACACAAATTCAAGTGGGTGAAAATTTAACTTTTACGGTGCGGGGATCGACTTTAGTCGTCAGAATCTGACGTCTGTAGACGTCAGATTCTGACAACTAAAGTCGATCCCCGCACCGTAAGAATGAAAATATGTATAATGGCCGTAGACCCATAACATAGGTATTCAAATGAATCGGAAAGAGCTAACCAAGACATTTATGATGACTTAAAATTGAAATAAACACTTTGTTCTCTATGTTTTTTTTCGAAAAATATTTCAGGCCCGTAAGGGTTAAATAAGAGAATTTAGCGGGCAAAGGGTTAAGCAATAGGCTAGACATGTTAGATTTTAACCCCCTGAGCATCATATCGCATATCGACCCTCAGAATGCTACATGTTTCACTCTATTGAGTCAGCAGACATTACGGACTTATCCGTTTTCTACGTTATATTTCATGTTATAAAATATACGGGCGTTTTTTTTTATTATTTTGTGTCATTTATACGGATTTTTAAAATATGTTCTTTACAATTTGACAAAAACCACCGATTTTCCTTTTTGTAAAAATATATAATAAATGTCGGTATTAAATGTCTATGTGGTTATATAATTTCTGGATGTGTCGCAATCAAAGACAATTCTAAGGATCTGTGTCTGTCCAGGGCTAATCTTCAGAAAATATATGATATTCAGTGAACAGCTTTATGTTGCTATATCTTTACATAAATTAAGGGCTTGCCATAAATTCATCAGACCAAAATGTTTTATAAAAAGCATGTATCATGGACTTATGCTGGTACAATTTGGTATCAAAACCAGATGCCAGAATTATACAATGGTTGATGCACTGAGTGTCTTCATGCTCTGATCCATCTGGGGGGGGGGGGCAAAGAACGGGGGCTTGGATGCATGCTCCCCCATTTTTTTAAAACTTTTATATGCATTTTATTGCAATCTGGGTCGCATTAGGCAATGTAAAATGACATGGAAACAACACGCAAAAATAAAAATGTTGTCAACTTTTTAATCAAAATAATTCATTTTTCCTCAATCTGCTGACGGTGGGGGCGATCGTCCTTAGACGTCAGAATCTGACGTCTATAGACGTCGGATTCTGACGTCTTAAGACGATCACCACGCTGTAATGGTTAAGGAGCTAGAGACGGGCATGGCCAACATTAAGCCAGCATTGTTTCAATATCTCTCGCTGTCTGTGTAGAGGGTCGTTCCTCACAGGGCTTCTCTCTTTCTTCTGGCGTGTTATTCAGTTATTGACCGCTCTATTTGGTCGAGAAAGTCTATTCCTCACCCAGAACGACACATTGGCCCGATGTTGTTTCAATGTTGGTCCAGAAATAGACCAACAGTTGATCATTTTCTCTGTGTTATTGACCTTTCTATGTTCTGTGAAAAGTGTCATCTTTTCAAAGAGAATACCAGACATTGACTTTTTATTTAATTTATTGCCCATATCCTCAGACAAATATGTGTTACATGATCAGGTGCATGGCCAAAAACACCATACACTTAACCAACGTTGGTTCAATGTCTCGTATTTGAGTGGTTTAAACAACACTGTGTCATCTTCTAGTGTTCTATGGGTTATTGGCCTTTGTGTGCGGCTGGGAACAATGCCACATTTTCTTAGAGACACTTTACCAATGATAGTTCAAAGTTTGGCTACCGTCTGTAATAATGGCCCAACATTATCCCAACTTTGATTCACTCTTCTTGTCTGTGGGTGTTTTTTTAACCATTTCAGTAAGGGGACCGACTTCAGACGTTAGAATCTGACGTCTGTAGACAGATTCTGACGTCTATAATCGATCCCAGCAGTAAAAGAGTAAAACATGCATAATGGCCGTATACATATAAGACATTTATGATGATTTTAAATCGAAAAACCCTTTTGTCTCCACGGTTTATACAAAAATATTTCAACGTTAAACAACACTGTCATCTTCTAATGTTCTCTCTGTCATTTGGCCTTTATTTGTAACTGGGAACAGAGAGCGCAAGACACTCATACAATGATGGTTCAAAGGTGGGCTACTGTCTGCAAAGCTCGCCCAATATTAGACCAACGTTGGTTCACTCTTTCGTGTTTGTGGCTGTTTCTTTTAACCCTTTCAGTACGAGGACCCAGTTTAGACGTCAGAATCTGACGTCTAAACTGGGTTCCCGCACTGAAGGAATGAAATATTTATGATGGACGTAGGCCCATAACATAGGTATTCAAATGAACCAGGAAGAGCTAGCTAAGACATTTATAATGATTTCAAAAAAATCCTTTTGGTCTCCATGGTTTATGCAGAAATATTTCAGCTTTGTTAGAGTTAAAAACATGTGTGTCATCTTCTACTGCTCTCCTGGTTAATGGCCTTTCTGTGCCGCTAGGAACAAAGTTATCTGTTCTCAGAAACAATTAACTATTGATGGTTCAAAAATAGGCCACCAACTGCAACACTGGCCCAACATTACCATGACCAGCATCGGGTCATTGTATGATGACGTCTGAGTCATTGACCTTTTCTAAGCCACTGTTCTCAGAACAATATACCTGTTATTTTCTCAGGTACACGGCACATTCTTGTGTCACGTATCGAGCCCCTGTCATCTTTATTGTCATTTTACCGGTCAATTACCTGTCGCAGGAGAATCGTAGGAGAATACCTGACTTCCAAGATATAACCTTTAGAGCGCTGAATTATTTTTGTATAAACCATGGAGTATAAAGCTTTTTCTCAATTTGAAATCATCATAAATGTCCTAGTTAGCTCTTTCTGATTCACTAGAATACCCATGTTACGCGTCTACGGCCATTATGATGATTACAATTCATACAGTGCGGGGATCGACTTTAGACGTTGGAATCTGACGTCTACAGACGTCAGATTCTGACGTCTAAAGTCGATTCGTGCACAGTAACAGATAATGCTTCATCCATTGAAACAATGTCATGTCGCTTTGTGTTGAGCAGACTCAATATGATCACATTACATAGTTGGTGAACATTCATGGATATCTATTTTCCAAGCACTTTTCCAACGATACGCAAAAGATGTTCATTTGAGGCAATATAGGAAAATACAACGCTTATCCAATAAATGAAGTGTGAGCATTCAAGCTAAACGCGTGTTCATTGGACAATTATTGCTATATGGGCTGTGAGAATTTGTCTAAAGTTTGTTTTCAAGCACATTTAATAATATTATGTTTTTATTGATATCCACTATCCGTTCACCTTTTGAAGTTTTGTCGTAGGGGTGCGTTATGATTTTAGTTAAAATGTTACTGTAAAATTGAATTAAAATATCAAGAATGTACAGTGTATGCATATATCACTTCAAAATTAGTGTGTTTAATTATTGAGCTACAATTCTCGCATTATGGGCGGTTTAATTAGGAGGACCGGTCACATGGTGTGTGTGTGTGTGGAGTGGGGGTGGGGGTGGGGGGGGGGAGGGGGGGGAGTATATCGGGTGGCGCCACGATGGGAGGCGCCACGGTAAAGAAAAACTAAAGTTAAGTTTCAGAACGCGATCGGCTCGTTGTAGACGCTAAGGCTCCAGTGGAGAGACAGTGGGTCCAGCATGTAGAGACTGTACGGCTTCTTTGTGATGAAGATGAAGAAATGATGCATGTTTTATCTCAAAGCGATGTGGATACACATAGACGCTCCTTGTAAAGGTTTTTACACATAGCGTGACGTGATAAACCGCTTTATTTTGCTATAATTATGTTCAAATTGAAACAGAAGGAGAAATTCACTGAAAAATAGCGCGATGAAACATATAAATTGTCTAATCAAAATATTGGCGATTTATCGCAGAGTGGACTACATAAATAGGATGAATATTGTGTGAAAACTGACATCTAAACGGGGCCTCGGTTTAGTAGTTAAGCAGAAATGATTCCACGCTGAAAACTTGTGCGTTCATCCCCCTCTCTCGTCTTACAGATCCAAAGAAACAACATGGTTTTCCCCGTTTTCTGTTTTCAGTGTTGAAGGAAACGTCCGTGATCGAGAGACTACTAGGGCTCAAATTTCAAATCTTATGTCAGGCGGCAGTGTCATCTAATCCATCTCACCATCCTGAAGAGATTTTTCCATCGTCCATTCATTCATTCATTCATTCATTCATTCATTCATTCATTCATTCATTCATTCATTCATTCATTCATTCATTCATTCATTTATTTATTTATTCATTCATTCATTCATTCATTTATTTATTCATTCATTTGTTCGTTAGTTCGTTCATTCATTCATTCATTCATTCATTCATTCATTCATTCATTCATTCATTCATTCATTCATTCATTCATTCATTCATTCATTCATTCATTCATTCATTCATTCATTCATTCATTCATTCATTCATTCATCTCTTAGTTCATTCATTCATTCATTCATTCATTCATTCATTCATTCATTCATTCATTCATTCATTCATTCATTCATTCATTTATTTATTTATTCATTCATTCATTCATTCATTCATTCATTCATTCATTTATCATGATAATAGAATAGCGTTTTTGTCACCAAACGCTATCATAAGCCATTGTTAACCGAAAAAAATAATACAGAAAGCAATGGTGTCTCGTCCTTTCCTAGGTGTATGGATTTTGTTATGTTTATTGTATTGAGTGGGGTCTGGATCACAATGATGAATGGCTCTATGCCCCCCTCATAAATCCCACTGATATATCATCTTCTGGCAAAAACTAACGCATGGATCCAAATATGGGTATTCAGTAAGCTTGTCTATGGTTTACAGGAAACAGATGATGTGGTTTTTATTCCCGGTGAAACAAACTGTCGGTGAAACTGACTGGTTTTTTATCTCTCCTCTTATAACTCCTGAAAAACTGTCTCATTCGGCTCGACCCAGGACCTGGGGGTGGCGAGTTCAATTCAATGCAGAATCCATTAACAAAGCTCTTGTCCAGAAGGGGTTATCATGTCTAGCCTATCCATAACTAACAATGCATGAATTCACCTCTAATTCACTCCTAGTTCATAAAGGGTGTCTGTGCGGAGACCACACTGGATCACGCTCCATAAATATTCCCTAGTTTAGAAAGGGTTCTTACTTCATATCCCGAAATAGAACCAAAGAAAATAGAATTAGATTCTATTTTCCTTGGTAGAGCGTACTCTATTGCCACACTCCTAGTCCCGAAAGGGTGTCTGTCTCTGAGTGATCACACTCTCTTACTTCTTGAAGCGCTTTAATATTGCTATATAAACCATGGAGGCCAATTTTTTTTTAATTTGAAATCATCAAAAAAGTCTTAGTTAGCTCTAAAAGATTCATTTGAAAACCGATGGTATGGGTCTACGACCTTTATAAATTGTTATTTTTTTCGGTGCGGAGATCGACTTTAGATTCAGAATCTGACGTCTATATACGTCAGAATCTGGCGTCTTTAAACGACAGATTCTCGCGTATAAAGAATAAGGCCTGAATACAAGGATATTCTGCCCGAGCTGCACGGCGGAATAGCCTTGTATTCGAAGCTAATAAAGACGGTCCTCGCGCTGAAAGGGTTAACACACCCCTGGTCCACAAAGGGTGCCTATCTCGGAGTGGCCCACAGTCCATTACCCATCTCTATTAATCTGTGTGTTCAGTCAGTCATCATCTATTCAATTATTCATTACTGGGTCATTACAATAATCAGTCTTTCTCATCAAATCATGGCATCACGCATAATGACGCTTAATCTAATATATCACAATATCACTCGTTTATCACATGGCAGTATGTTCAGCAAAAACAGACGTTGGCACAATGCTGGTTTAATGCTGGGCCAGCGTCGCAGACGGTTGGTCAACATTGATCCAGCATTGAGTCTATGCCTCGTGTATGTCCTGCAAAAACGAGACGCTGACCAATGCTAGTTTAATGTTGGGCTAGCATCGCAGACGCTGGCCCAACATTAAACCAGCGCTGTGCTGACTGTATGAGAGAAATGTCAGTAATTGCTGGAGGTAACGGGGCCTATGCCGATGGCTCGTTCAATCCGGTTGTGGCTCGGAACTCAGCGGTACAAGTCCCGGCCGGGTCAGATGTTTGTCATCCAGGTTGTGCATATACAAACTGTTCAAAGGCATGGTATGCATAGTACTGCGTATGGTACTGTGCACGATAAAGACGTCAATCGATAAGAGTAGGGCATAGTTCCGACTTCGGGCTTTCTTCTGTTGCGATGTTGTCATGATTGTGCAGAAAGCGACGTAAACAAAATTCACCCTCTCACTCCTCCTGGTGGTACCGGGTTCAAATCCCAAACGGGAGTGATTGTTCGAAGTTTTTATTTTAAAATATAGAGGGGTTTTCTTTTTCTACAGGTGCAGTTGATACGTTATCAACTTATTTCCCGTTCATACTCAGACTTTCATTCATTTGATCATAAACAAATAGTAGATACGACTGGGAAACTCGCACCAAGTCCTGACAAGGGGGCTGACGTGCGTTCCACCCAGACGAATAAATTACAAAATATTACAATACATTATCGATTCGGCATAGTAGATGATTGATGACAGCGGATAAAACGATCGATCGTGTTAATGCTGATAATGTAAGAGTCATCCGAGATAAAATGGGTCTGTTTTCATTGCTATACGACCACCTAATATAAGTAATGTATTCAGTGTAAATAAGACTATGTCATCTCATCCATTGTACTAGGGTAAATCACATACGAGGTTGGAGTCACTGGGCTAGACTACAATACATGTATCAACCAGAATGCTGTCCCACTAAGGGGCTTTGTCAAGTTAAAAAGAATTAAAAAAAACTCGTGAGTGGGTGGATGGGTGAAGCCCCAACTCGGATTTTAATTTTTTTTTTTTTAATTTTTAGTTTTTCTGTGTTTTTTTATGTTGTTTTCATGTTTCCAATTGCTTCTCCCTAAAAAATAATATAAAATGGATAGGCGGGTGGGTGACTGTTGTCTGAGTTTTTCTCGGATTTATGGATTTTTTCAACTTGACAAGACCCCTAAAAAATGACTACGGCCTATCAGTCAGTCATTATCTATTCAATTATTCATTACCGGGTCATTACAATAATCAGTCTTTCTCATCGAATCATGGCATCACGCATAATGACGTTTCATCTGATATATCACAGTATCTCACTCATTTATCACGTGGGACGATATATCCAGCAAACAGAGACGTTGGCCCAATGCTGGCTTAAAGCTGGGCCAGCGTCGCAGACGGTTGGTCAACATTGATCCAGCATTGAGTCTATGCCTCGTGTATGCCCAGCAAAAACGCGACCCTGACCAATACTAACTTAATGTTGGGCTAGCATCGCAGACGGTGGCCCAACATTAAACCAGCGCTGTGCTGACTGTATGACAGAAATGTCGGTAATTGCTGGAGGTAACGGGGCCGATGCCGATGGCTCGTTCAATCCGGTTGTGGCTCGGAACTCAGCGGTACTGGGTACGAATCCCGGCCGGGTCAGATGTTTGTCATCCAGGTTGTGCATATACAAAGCTCCAAACTGTTCAAAGGCATGGACTGTGCAGTGCTGCCTATGGTACTGTGCACTATAGAGAAGTCATTCGATAAGAGTAGGACATAGTTCCAACTTCGGGCTTCCTTCTGTTGCGATGTTACCATGATTGTGCAGAAAGCGACGTAAAACAATATATAATATTCACCCTCTCACTCCTCCTGGTGGTACCGGGTTCAAATCCCAAACGGAGTGATTGTTCTGAATTCTTACTTTAAAATATATAACGGGTTATCTACCGGTTCAATTTATACTTTATCAATCTATTTCCCATTCAGACTTGGACTTTCATTCATTTGATCATAAACAAATAATAGATACGACTGGGAAACTCGCACCAAGTCCTGGCAAGGGGGCTGACGTGCGTTCCACCCAGACGAATAAATTACAAAATATTACAATACATTATCGATTCGGCATAGTAGATGATTGATGACAGCGGATAAAACAATCGATCGTGTTAATGCTGATAATATGAGAGTCATCCGAGATAAAATGGGCATGTTCTCATTGCTATACGACCACCTAATATAAGTAATGTATTCAGTGTAAATAAGACTATGTTGTCTCATCATTGTATTAGGGTAAATCACATACACTCTGAACAATATAGGTTCTTTAGAAGAAACCCTTCAGTACTATTGCCATGCAACCTCAGGGGAACCCTTGACCCTTCAGTACTATTACCATGCAACCCCAGGAGAACCCTGGGGTTGCATGGTAATAGTACTGAAGGGTTCATTTTAAAGAACCTTTATTGCTTAGAGTGTACGAGTCCTGAATGCTGGAGCCACTGGGAGTTACACTACAATACATGTATAAACCAGAATACTTTCCCACTAAAAAAATGACTAGGGCCTATTTTCAAAAGGTGAACCCCATGAGCCGAAGCTCATCTGCCTTGGGGGCCCTCTTTGTATTAACCCTTATTCTGCTGATCACGACGATTCTCGTTTTAAATTTGTTTTATTAGTTGATCAAATCACTGTTATTGGGAATGAAATGCGTGTCTAAATATCAAGATTTTCAAATATTTGTGCCCAAATTAAACAAAAATAAATAATTTTCAGCCACTTGAAGTTGTGGGTCGCGGTAGCGAGACATAACTTCAAGTGGGTGAAAATTTAAATAAATTAACTTAGCAGGATTACCATTAGAAAAGTTAATATGCCCTAAACTTTTCTAATAGAAATAAGAGAAAGTTAAGATAATTTTAATTTGAGGAACGAAAGAGAGTGATAAAATATTAATGGGTGTACGAGGGACGAATATGATGCTCAAAAAAATGTGAAAATAAAATTACGGCGGAGTGAATGGATTAACGAATCAATGATCTACAAAAATACTAAGCCGCGCAAACGACAGAGAGAAGGTGGGAAATGTCGGAGACAAATGTTGGAAAATAAAACTCCCTTCTTTGGAAAAAGGATACATTTTTATTTCGCATAATTTTATAAGCTCAAAAGATTTTCTGAATAAATGGAAAATTGAAAAGAGGGAAAAAAGAAAGGTTCAGCATAAAACGATAAACTCGATAAATAGAGAAACAACAATCCATTATATGAATCTGAACCAGAAATTATCATGGATAGAGTTTTTTCTTCTCTTTTTAAATCTGGAACATGTAGTTTAGATTTGTTGTTATCTGAGTAGACAATAGCTGTGATTATCGTCAATCTGTCAGATACATTTATTCTTAAAGTTGTTATTTTACTGCCATTAGATTGTCGTTAGTCTGTCAAATCTGTATGTTAAGAGGTTATGTCTCGGCTGTGGTTTGTCATACGTGGATGTTAAGAGGTTCTTTCTCCGCTCTAGTTTGACAGACACGTATGTTAAGAGGTTATATATTGGCTCTAGTTTGTCAGACATGTATGTTAAGAGGTTATGTCTCGGCTCCAGTTTGTCTGTTGACAAAGCATCAAATCACCCACGCAAGCGCACTACATATGCGCTGGTTGATTTAATTACGGGACAAAGTAATGGCGAGGAACATCAGGTAGAAATTAATGAAGAGAGAGGAGATATTATGACTGATGAATAGTTCATTGTAATCGCTAGGCGCCGTGATAGCTTACAAGTAATAGGGGAGATTCATCAAAACATACAGTAAAGCCACGAGGCAATGTTGGTTTAAAGTTGGGCCAACGTCGCAGACGGTGGCCCAACACTGAACCATTGGGTGAATGTCTCATCTTTGTAGGGAAACAACCAGTGAGTAAAACTGTTTCTTTCCTGCTCACTCGTAAAGATACAATATTAGGGGGAGCCTCCGTGACCGACTAGTAGCGTGCTCGGTCTCAGACCGCCAGAATTCGAATTTCGAACCCGGTGTCTTGAGGGCAGTGTCTTCTCATTCGTCTCACCATCCTCAGGAGGTTCTTCTGACCCAGTTTAGTCTGAAACCTCATTCATTTCATTTTATTTCCATACACGCATCAATATGAACACGGCAAAGTCCTTATTAGACTTACACAAGTTTTTGTTGTTTGTTTCGAATTATATAAAAACATCCACATGCGTACAAGTTATTGACTGTTCCTTGCTATACAGGAGACTAAATGACAATAGCAACAAGATCAAATTTAAATATATAGAATAAACGTAAAATGAATAGTACACGCAGATTTGCTCAAAAAGGAGTTTTTATGGTAGAAATCCAAATGCGCCCACGTACGTTATTCATGGCTCTCGGGAGATATCTTTATGGTTCCGCATACATAACATGGCTTGTATAAATCCACCATCTGTTTGACTTCACGTTTATAGACGACGAATAGCGACATGATCAGATTTAATCTCGTTTGTAATAGAGATAAAAAACGTAATTATAATGGCGCAAGTACAGAACTCTACTTGATGCAGAGAGAAGAGGGGGATACGAAAGCATCATTTTACATCTTTGAAAACAGACTTAATTTTCCTAAAACGAAGGGTTTTAGAACGAAAATTTCCATGAAACTGGTTTACCAATACATGGTAATTTTCTTTAATTTTTAAACCACATCAAATCATCTTCATCAACTACAAGTCAAGAATTGCACAGCAATTCGCGGCTTGTAGTGGATGAAGATGACAATGGTAAACTCAGGCTTGAATGGGTTAATTAACTGAACATACCATGTAAACGTTATCAATACTTTTTCTATCATATCAAATACGTTTTTTGTGAAATAAATTGATGGTCACTGGGTGAAAATCGTGTATTTTTGTTTGATCTAAAGCTAGACAAATATTAGCTGGAAATGAAACGAATGGGGTTTGAGGTCCCCTTTGTGCACATATAGGCTAAACTGGGCCAGGAGAAACCCAGGTGGATGGTGAGATGAATGAGATGACACTGTCCTCCAAACACAGGATCTGAAATTTGGGCCCTGGCGGTCTGAGGCCGAGCACGCTACCTCTCGGTCACGGAGCCTCCTCACAATATTGACTTTTTACGAGTAAGCCGGGAAGAAACATGTTGTTCCTTTGAAACTTGAAGGCCAGTGTGGGGTTCAAACCCGCGATTTTCGACTTGCCAAGCAGCAGCTTCAACAACTGAACCATTACTACAAATTACTGCATAGGTTTAAATGGGAAGTATAGCCTCGTGGTGCTTTATCCTCTTAGGTTATTTATTTCGTTTGATTTACGCTCCATTTGCACCCAAAACGTCAATTAAGTGGCAAATGGGACATTTTAGGTCCAGGAGGGTGAATTATGGGAGGGTGAAGATTTATAGGTTATGCATTATTAATTAGAGCTATAAAGTAGGAGCAACATAATAAAGCGGAGGGAAGCGGAGGGGGGGGGGGGCAGTGATTTAGGGAGGTGACGTACCACAACCTACACACTCTACATGTACCAAACACGCGTTGGGCAAAAACAAAACCTGGATTTTCGCTGATTAATCAGTCAATTCTCAAGCGATTTTCATGAAATTATTCCAAGCCTTAAACTCTAGTCCTTTGCTAAGAACCCTGGAGAAAGTTAGACCATTTGATATGACTGTAATGTATTTAAATCAAATATTAAAGTTAATGGCTTTCTACAGAGGCGTCGTAATTAGAAATGTCCAATATATCATATGGTCTTACTTTTAGACTATAGCATATTTTTGTTACGAAATGTTTTGGAAGGTTACCAACAATTGAACAACTTCGTGAAAATAGGATGAGAATTAAGTGAAAAATCTGGAAAAGCTAGGTTACATTTTGGATAATCGTCTATCATTGAACCAATGCTGGGATAATGTTGGTCCAGCGTCGTAGAAGGTACCAGCATTAGCCCAGCATTGGGTCAATGTTTCGTGTTTGCCGGGATGAACTTGGTTAGGACCTTTCTGCATTATCATTTTCCCGTTAAGTTATCCAATTTAAATCCCCCCACTTTAAGTTGTGGGTCGCGGTAACTCCCTGTGGGTGAAAATAATTATATGTGTTTAATTTGGGACTAAACCTTTGTAAATCTTGGTGTTTAAACACATATTTGGTCCCCAATAACAGTCATTTGGTCGGCTAATAAAATAGATTTAAAACGACTGTACTGCTCTGCAAAGCCATAAGGCAGTATCTGTTTACTTGTAAGAACACACGCTATTCTTTTGTCTATCACTCTCATTAAGTAAGTGTGGCTCGTTCCTGAGAGAGAGAGCGCGGGGGCCCTGGTGCAGTGGCTAAAGCTGCCTGCTTGGAATGTCGGAGATCGCGGGTTCGATCCCCGCTCTGGCATTCAAGTTTCAAATGAACAAGGTGTTTCTTCTCCGCTCATTCATAAAAATTCAATATTGTGGGGAACCTCCGTGACCGAGAGGTCTCGAATTTTGAATCCTGTGTCTGAAGGGCAGTGTCATAACATTCTTCTCACCATCCTCAGGATGTTCTCCTGGCCCGGTTTAGCCTATATTGAATCATTACGAGTGAGTGGGGAAGGAACATTTCGTTTCTTGAAACTTGAATGCCAGAACCCGCGATCTCCGACTTTCCAAGCAAGCAGCTTTAACCACTGCGGCAGCCCCCCCCCCCCCGCCCACTCTGGGAAGACGTTTTGAATCACTATTCTTCTTTGGTAGAATACAGCAGAACCTCTTGGAAGACGTTTAAAGTCTGTCCGAGGTGGAGGATGGTCCAAAATAAAAGTTAGTTTTTCGGTATCCAGTCAGTCAATTCTCAAGCGATTTTCATAAAATTTTGTAAACCCTATTTTCTAGTCAATTGGCATTAATCCTGAAAATTTCCTAAAAAAATATTGGATAGTTCAAAAGTTGGACCATTTGACATGTAGTAAATGTCTATTAATGACGCTCCTCTATAACATGTATAAACCCATTAATTTCATTCCGGTTTATTTTCAGAATTCCGTTACATGTCAAATGGTCTAACTTTTGAAATACGCAATGGAATTTTGCAAAATTTTCAGGGTCGTTGCCATATTACTAAATAATAATGGTTGCAGAATTTCGTGACAATCGCTTGAGAATTGACTGACTGGATACCAAAAAGCTAACTTTCATTTTGGACCATCTACCACCGTCGGACAAACTGTAGTCATAGTGTGTATATTTGGCCTACAGTTAATGTCACAGCTGGATTTAGGAAGAAAGGTGAATGAGGCAAGCGATTTGTGGCAAATCTGCTGAGAGAATAGTGAAGTGGCGAGAAGAGCAGGCGGATACTAGAGTAGGCTTAACGCTTTCAGTGTGGGGACCGTCTTTAGACGTCAGAATCTGACGTCTGTGGACGTCAGCTTGTGACGTCTATAGACGGCCCCGCACTGAAAAAACATAATGACCGTAGACCCATAGGTATTCAAATGAAACAGTCCTACAGCCATTTCGGCGCATTCGACTTATCATATGAAATATCACCTCTGTCCTACCAGGTACTAATTTACACCTGTGTCAAGTGAATCATGTGAGGATAAAGTTAAGTGCCTTGCCCAATTACACACACATCGAAATAATGTCCCAACGTTGAGATGAGAGAAACATAATATATTTATCTGCAAATCCTGCACCAAATAGGCTTTGAACTCCCAGCCCCCCCCCCCCCACGACAAGTAACAAGTATTCATTTCTGATGACCTCCAGAGAGGCAAGACAGACATATACAGATATACATATGCCAGGAGAGCGCTGGCGTCAATTACATGTACATTTTGTTTAGATATATGTATATACACATACACATACACACATCTGAGTACAATATTCAATTATAATTACTATAATTACTACATTGAAATTGTGATGATATAAATTTAACAAAGATACATAGCTTTCTGAGATTTACATTTGTCACATCTTCCTCTGCAAGGCTGGCTATTCCTGAGGTCGTAGACCGACCTTGCTGAAACAGGGTTGAATCCGCCTATTGGAGTGGGGACTTTCAAAAAATATTTTTTCTGTTTGACCCAAGTTTGACCTCTGGCATGAGTGTTGTTTTAATGTGGGGCCACTGTCTACGACACCGGCCCTACATTAAACAACACATGTCTGCTGGCCGAGTAGCTCACCGGAAACGTCTCAGACACAGACCACCACATCTCACCGCAACGTGCATGAGTGTTGAATTAATGGTGAGCCAACGTCGCAGACAGCGGGCCAACATTAAAAATACATTTTTTGAAAAACTAATGAATATTCAATATCTAAATCTCCCTCCCTACCCCAATAGGTGGATGGTATGGCTAATTCAGCAAGGCTTGGCCTGACGGCCTCGCTGTGTCAAGACTTGCTGCCAGGAGGATGATTTGTCATTGCTTTTTCCATTTGTATAGTTGATGGTTTTTTCAAAAAAATAGAATCTAAATATTTTGTTCTTTCATGGCTAAATTGGGACAACATAATAAATAGTGGTATTCATCGCAATGTCTTTGCGACAATGTTGACATATACGCATGTCCCGTAGTACATTTTCATGGCATCCGATCTCAATAGGTAATCGGTGATTTCAGCACCTGAATTTTGTCAAATACTCTTCAGGGATAGAGGTAGCGTAAGGCGCTACACTAACCATTGAAACACGACCCTCACTGTATGGTGAGCATATAATTAGTTTTCTTTGATGTGAAAGGGTTTTTTTCCGTTTTCATATCATTTATCTTAAAGTGATTACAAATGAGAGAACATATATATACATAGATTGCGTTGTGCAAAAAGGGTGAAATTTAATAACCCGCTATCAGGGAATAATATGTCCTGGAACAATTCGGTAGCAGTTTAGCAGCCGCGAATGTGCACCTTGCCGTATCAGGTCTGACCGTCAGACTACCAGTCTGACCTTGACAACAGGTGTGTGTGAAGCGGGTACGAAAATGAGGGGTGCGAGCAACATGAATATTCATTATGACGTCACCGGTTTACTGACTGCAGCGTGGAGGTCACACTCAGGTCGGATTGTTTGGGCCGCCTGAATCAACTGTTAATTGGCCAGGGAGGAGGAGGGAGGTGGGGGGTTCTGAACACATAGCACATATACGGGTTATCCAGGTTCTGCCGGTGGCAGACAACTGGATAGATGAAGATGCGAATGTGCAGATTAACAAAAACTGTACACCAACATAACGTATTATTATGTAGGAAATACCAAAAGTCGAGTGGCAAACTGCTGCGCTAAACCAGATAAATTATTCCCTCGTCTATATATGTTTTTGTTTTGGTAGTTACCGAGGAGTGATGAATCCCTTGATAACGTCTGGAGCATCTCTGACCAGCAGATCGTGGGAAGAGGCGGGGCTGCTGATTGCTGCACCAATTACTGCTGGTACTGGATGAAGTGCGGCAAGTAGACGGAAGCACTCTCAGAGACATTTAAGGACATTCAAGGACACTCAGGACATTGGAGGACAATGTGCAGATTAACGCTATAACCTCTGTATTGTTCTTCACTGATTGATTTACCTGATAACGAGCACAATGTGAACGTTTTAATGAGTCACATGTAGAAATGCTGTTTAACTGCTGACAAACGTCACAGGTGGTGGACCAACGCTAAACCATAAGACGCTAATTTTCACCCACTTGAAATTGTGTCTCGCTACCGCGACCCACAGCTTCAAGTGGCTGAAAATTACTCTTATTTGTTTAATTTGAGACCAAACATTTGAAAATCTTGATGTTTAAACACTCAATTCATTCCAAATAACTGCGAATAAAACGTATTCAAATCGATTGTAGTTTCAGCGCTTATTAAAGGATTTTCAAAAAGTACTAAGAACCCCCTTATATTACATGGTTCTTTATATTTTAAAAAATCATTTTGACCTGTATTGCCAAGAGGGAATATTGTATTCAGCTACAATATATATACGAATCGTATAAGCCTTTAATTGATATTGTATACTTGAGCATATGCAAACGGTGTTCATTTGAGTGCGCTATGGGAAAATAAAGCATTCAATCAATGAATAAGGTGTGAGCCTTTAGGCGAACACCTTATTCATTGATCGAATACTGTATTTTCATAGCACACTGCTGGTAGTTTCTCTTTTACATGTTGAAGCCGGGTTTTATTGAGTAATTGCGCGCGTGTCGGGATTAGAGTGTTAATACGATTAATGCTGAGACAGAGTTAATTGGCTGAGCGCTCCAGAGGCGTGCTTCAGGGAAAAGCCATATATCGCGGCGTCTGGTGGTAAACTACTCAATGGGGCTGCCACCTGATTAACACTATAGGCCCCACAGTCTGTGTTAACCCTCTAGGTCTCAAAGTACCATCCGAAGGCGTGTATCATTAAACTACTCGATTTGGCTGCCACTTGATTAACCCTATAGGTCCTACAGCCTGTGTTTACCCTCTAGGTTCCACAGTTTGTATTAAGCTTCTAAGGCATTGTAATAACCCTATGCTATGCTACACTGCATTAACCTTATAGGGCCTACAAAATTATCAAAAATCTATAATCACCAGATAATGTTTAACATTGTATGTCCTAGGGCTATGCAGCACAAAAAAAAAGATAAATAATGGTGATGCAGCAAATACGGTAGCTGAGACAATGCTGAATTAATGCCGGTCCACTGTCTGCGACGATGACCCGACAAGCATTAAACAAGCATTAGGTCAACGTCAGGTGTTTGCTGCATGGGTATAGACTACCACAGGTTTAAAACCCTTTCAAGCCTGAGTTTACCATTGTCATCTTCATCCACTAAAAGCCGCGAATTGCTGTCGCAATTCTCGACTTGTAGTAGATGAGGATGACTTGATGTAGGTGAAAAATTAAAGAAAATTACCATGTATTGGTAAATCAGTTTCATGGAAATTTTCGTTCTTAAACCCTTTGTTGTAAGGAAATTAAGTATGATTTCAGGAATGTAAAATGATGCTTTAATGCATCGTGAGGACTTAAAGGGTTAACCGTCTACATCACTAGATATAAACTACTCGAGTGTTGGCCTATGCCACTTGCCTAACCCTTAAATCCCTGAAATATCAGTTCTTTTTTCAATTTTAAATCAGCATAAAAGTCTTATTCAGCTCTTTCCGATTCATTTGAATACCTATGTTATGGGTCTGCGACCAATATAAATATTTTACTCTTACAGCGCGGGGATCGACTTTAGACGTCAGAATCTGACGTCTGACGTCTAAAGTCTACCCCCGCGCTGTAAGGGTAAACCCATTAGATCCTAAAGCCGCTAATAGCCCTACAGCTGACAGAGATACTCATTGCCAAATGAAATGAATCCAGTGATGTTATACTAACTTGTGTATTTTATTATTTTATTTTTATTAACCTCGAGGTGATTCTACACGAAAAGAAACAACTGGTTGCTGAGATTATTAAACCTGTTAAGCCCTGAAGATGCATCAAAGCATCATTTTGCATTTCTGAAGAATTAGTTAATTTCCCATACATGTAGGAGTTTTTGAACGAAAATTTTCATGGAACTGTTTAATAATAACGATATTTGTTTTTAATTCGCCACTCAATTCGCCTTCTTCATCCATTACAATGCAATTCGCGGCTGATGTTTATTATTATTACAATGGTAACTCAGGCTTGAAATGGCTAAAAAGCTAAGCGTTATTAAATTTAGAGATATTTGATTACATGTGTCCCATTTTATCACCGCACCAGATTTAATGAACACCTCATTCCGCACTGACATTCATATCTACAAGATGGTCGTATATTAGACGCACCTTCTTAATAAGACGCACCCTCTGATTAGACGCACCCTCTGATTAAACGCACCCTCTGATTAGACACACCCTCTGATTAGACGCACCCTCTAAATTAGACGCAACTTCTGAATTAGACGCACCCTCTGATTAGACGCACCCTCTGATTAGACACACCCTCTGATTAGACACACCCTCTGATTAGACGCACCCTCTAAATTAGACGCAACTTCTGAATTAGACGCACCCTCTGATTAGACGCACCCTCTGATTAAACGCACCCTCTGATTAGACACACCCTCTGATTAGACGCACCCTCTAAATTAGACGCAACTTTTGAATTAGACGCACCCTCTGATTAGACGCACCCTCCGATTGGACACATCCTCTGATTAGACGCACCCTCTGAATTGGACGCACCCTCTGAATTAGACGTACCCTGTGATTAGACGCACCCTCTGATTAGACGCACCCTCTAAATTAGACGCACCCTCTGAATTAGACGCACCCTCTAAATTAGACGCACCCTCTGATTAGACGCACCCTCTGTATTAGACGCACCCTCTGAATTAGACGCACCCTCTGATTAGACACACCCTCTGATTAGACGCACCCTCTGAATTAGACGCACCCTCCGATTAGACGTACCCTCTGATTAGACGCACCCTCCGATTAGACGCACCCTCTGATTAGACGCACCCTCCGATTAGACGCACCCTCTGATTAGACGCACCCTCCGAGTTAGACGCACCCTCCGATTAGGATGCGGTCATTTAATCACAGAGATCTACAAACCCTTTGAGACATTCACATTTACAAGGTAATCACAGATTCAGGTTCCATTCTCCAACCTCTATCCTCAGCCTTCGTGTCCCATAATGAACGCCTGATTCCGCACTGACATTGATATTTCCAAGATGGTGGTATATTAGACGCACCACTCGAATTAGACGCACCTTCTGAATTAGGCGTTCCGATTAGGATGGAGACATTTAATCATTACGGAGATCTGCAGAATCATTCTGACATTCATTTTACAGGGTGATCAGAGATTATGCACACCTTCAGCCTCCATCCGCTGCCTCTGTGTCCCACAAGGAACACTTTATTCCGCACTTTACATATTTACAAGATGATCGTATATTAGACGCACCTTCTGAATTAGACGTTCCAATTAGAATGGGGACATTTAATCTTTACAGAGATCTGCAGAGTGACAGAGTCATTCAGACATTCATATTTACAAGATAATCACGGATTACACACACCTTCAGCCTCCACCTCCCGCCAAGTACAGGTGGCAAATCAGTTATATTTTACCTGCGAATAATGCACTACTAATTCCGTACTGACATTGATATTTACAAAATTACGGTATATTAGACGAACCTTCTGAATTAGACGCATCCTCCAATAAGGATGAGGACATTTAATCATAACAGAGAGTCATTCAGCCATTCATATTTACAAGATAATCAGGGATTAGGCACACCTTCAGTTTCTGTCTCCCGCCAAGTACAGGTGGGAAATCAGTTATATTTTAGCTGCAGATACATCTTGGCAGACTTGACACCCACGCGGAAAATGGCGGCATATTCTCATTTATCTCTCAGGCAGGTGTTTTTATAATTCGCGCCGTTGAGACGGTTCATCATCCACGCAGTGTTTTACGAGTTTCCGCCTTCTGCGACAAAATCAAGATGGCGGCGCCCATTCCTCACTTTGGAGCTCTTCCACACTGAGGCGAGAATGAGTCACATGCAGCGGCCCTGATATTTCGGCTGTGTGAGCGATGTTTGCCAGGTTTGCATGCACATCAAACGAAATAAGCTGACCCAATGTTGTTTTAATGCTGGCCCACCGTCTTCGACGTTGGCCCAACATTAACCCAACATTGTGACACTGATTCGCATTGACTGGGTTTGACGGACGAGGGCAATTACAAGTAACCGTTTCAGGAATAACATAAGAATAACATAAGTATTAACGCGCAAAACACACCATCTGGAACGTGAACGAGAGAAGGAAAACACAGGCTACGACAACATGCAAACAGACACGAAATTCGACGTTTAATTTCCTGCAAAATTGCGAAAAAAATCCAACCAAAATAATAAGTAATACAATAGCCCTCCCCCCCCCTCCCGGACCCCATGGAAATATTGAGAAAATTAGAATTGAATGGTGTCATTTCCTGGTAATATAAAGATATGAGAACTTAAATTATTGCGATGGAATATCAACTCAATTAAGAGGTTCGGTGGGATAGCCCTTTCACCAGTCAGTAGGCCTATAGTTTAGTTAGCTTAATTTCATGGCATTCAGTTAACATAAGTTGGCTATGGCGACAGTTAACATCAACATCTTCAGTGTGATAGACTAATTCAAAGGCTATTTTCGTGTGTTGGATGAAAGGATTGTTTTTTTTATGTTTTTTTTATTTAAAATAAACAATTTATTTTAAGAAAAATGCATACAGTTTTAATCAATAATTCACTGAAGCACCCCCGTATTCAACCAGCCAAGTCAATGTGTGAAATGTGGAAGTTCAGAAATCTAACAAAACGCACATACAGGTTTGGTTGTTAAACATTAGGGTTTTTTCATTGCTTTAAACATGTCAATTACTCTAGTGATGTCAGTTCTGCACTTGTTTTAATATTCAAATAGAGCTTCACGATATTCATGTGAGACAAGTAGCAGACCTGATCACATGATATATTTATTTCAAACGATAAATTTCCTGTCGATCATTAGGAACAGGTAGGCAATACCTCGGTCACTTTACGAACATCGTGCTGACATAAAGGCCGTATAAGTAGTCCTCACCATTGTGGGCTCTTATAGCGATAATCACGACTATAGTCGTTGATTTTAATGAGTTGTATTTGTTTCATTGTGAACGAAAGATGTGTTCAAACATCACGATTTGTAAATGTTTTGTCTCAAATTAAAACAATATGAGTACTTTTCACCCATTTGAAGTTGTGGCTCGCGGTAGCGAGACACAACTTCAAATGGATGAAAAACTGATTTTAAAATGTATTTAAATAATAAAAAAAAAAATAGTTAATTTAGCGGGATATGGTTTAATACAGTGATAGTATAGGTCTATAAGTGTCACTTCGGTCTTAAACATCGCTTATTACATTTTCTCTAGTATAAGACCATCATATCCCCTCCAAGGCATTATTTGTTAGCAAGCAGACCAGTCTGCCCTTAAACATGCATTATTGAATGTTCTGCAAATATCAGAATATTAAGTTTTGAAGAGCAAGAAAGAAGGCCATGCACTTTTCTTTTCAGGGAGGATGAATTGTTCTCTCCAATGTTAAGATGGTAGCACACAATTCCTTTTATTACTCTCCCATCGGCAATTTTCATCAAGCGGAAGACGTTGAGCCAACGTTATTTTAGTGCTGGGCCAAACATGAAACCAACATTGCTTCAATGTCTTGTGTTTACTGAGCCAGCAAACTGTCCCTAGGCGCCATCTAGCGACCTCCTGTGTATTGACACGTGACAATGTGACCAGGCTGTTAATTGGATGCCGATGGTCACATGACACGGTCACATGACACTGGTATGTTTGATAGATTCTGTCAAGCGGGTTTACTCTGTAATGATCCGTGGGGGGCGCTGCCTGTCTGAGGTAAATACGGCAATGTTTGATTTACCCCCACCTTCCCGGGAGCTCTAGGCAAGCTACTCTCTGACACAAAACCGGAAGCTTCAAGAGTGAGTGAGAAAAACATATACCACCCGTCGAAGGATTACAGTTATATTTTTTTCATGATACGTGAAAATGGACAGATATAATTATTTGTACACGAAAAACACGTTTTTTTAAAGCCAACACCAACTACATAGTGTGCGATATTAGCTCAAATAAACCATCTCTGTACTAAGCACGACTCTAATCGTTTTAATCTGTTTTATTAGTAGGTTAAATTACAGTTATTGGAAATTAAATTAGTATTTAAACATCAATATGAGTTAATATTTGGTAGCAAATTAAACAAATATGATTATTTTTTCGCCCAATTGAATTTTTTGCTGAGAATTTAGCCCTTACAGTGTGGGGATCGACTGTAGTCGTCAGAATCTGACGTCTGTAGACGTCAGATTCTGACGACTACAGTCTATCCCCACACTGTAAGAGTAGAAATATTTCTAATGGCCGTAGACTCCTAACATAGGTAGTCAAATGAATCGGAAAGAGCTAACGGAGACATTTATGAGGATTTCAAATTGAAAAAACCCTTTGGTTTTCAAGGTTTTCAGAAAATAATTCACCGCTTCAAGGGTTATAATATGGGGGGAATTAAAAAGAGATAATATATAGATAGAAATCGATGATATAGAATCACACAAACATGACATAAACAGTTGGTGAGGTGTGTGTATCGTATTATTCTCTATATGAATGCTGTTCCCTTTGTAAATATCAGAAACAAATAGACCCCTGCTATCTGACTGAAGCCCGCCAAGCTAATTATTGACATTCTCTCTCTAGATGTTATCCAGTCAATGTATGTCAACATGTAACTGTTTAATCTCACCCTCCTCCTCTCCCTCTCTGAGAGAAGAAGCCCGATGACCCTGAACATTGAACATCAAGGGCAAAATTCATCAGATGCCGGCTTTTGAAAGTAATTAGAACATCCAATTCGCGAAAAGTAGATTTTTAGAATGGTTTTCTTTACGGTTTCGATGGGGTTTTTTGTGATATTTTTTTCCAATTAAATAATGTCAGAAAAGTATTAAACGCAGTGACCTGAATTAAACCTAGTATATCCCTTGAAGCGCTGCATTACAAAATATAACTTTTCACCCACTTAGACCCACAACTTTAAGCATATTTGTATAATTTGAGACCAAATCTGTATGCGTAAAAACACCCTTTTTATTTCCAATAACTGATTTGATGGCCTAATGAAACAGATTTATTACAATTATTGTCGTGATTAGGGACGAAAGGGTTAACATTAGTGATTGTATGGCTGTCTCATAACCCTTTCATCGCTAGCACTACTATATACCTTTTAAGTCATTTTTTTAGCCGTTAAAAATTGTAGTTATTGGGAACGAAATGAATGTTTAATATCACGATTTTCAAATGGTTGATTTCAAATTAAACAAATATTAGTCATTTTCATCCACTCGAAGTTGTGGGTTGCGGGTGGAAATTTAAATTATTTTATTTAGCGCTGTAAGGGCTAAAGACGTGACGTATTCCAAATATTCCTAGTCTTTCTGATCTGTGTGGTACTATAGGCAGAATGATAATTTGCTTGGCATGACCTGAGCTGTGTGAAGTTATACACATATTTCACTTCCTAAGAACATAAAATCCTTGTCATGTTTGCTCTATGATGTTATAAACTGATTGCAAACATGGTTTAATCACACATTTAATTTAACCGGCCTCATTATAAGTCTAAATATCTTCAAAGTGATATCTTGACTTTTTTGATCAGTGTGATATTTGACATCGTGAACCGTGTGAAGACATTGGTATAAATTGTGTAGATACTATACACAGTCAGGTAATTTATATGGCCTGGTTTGAACTGCGTGATGATATCTTTGGCGTTTTAGAGTTTAAAATGTAAAGTTACAAGTTACAAATTTTAATTCCAACGAGGCTAGATTGATATAGTGCTTAGTCTGAACTGTCTTTTTGAATTTAATATTACCGTTCTTTACTATTCATTGTATCCCCGAAAAATGACATAATGTTTTACACTCTTCCTTTAATTTGCCACACACTTCAAGTCATCTTCCTCCACTATATTGAGGAAGATGACTTCGCGCCTTGTAGTGGATGAAGATTACAATGGTAAATTCATGCTTGACGTGGTTATCACAAATCTGACACGTCAGATACAGTACATGATGATGGGTATATTATGACATAATTGACAGCGTTGACATATTGTTAAATGGATTGGATTTATGTGGACTGAGTACAAACGGATGTGTAATCTGTGGATTTTCCAGCATGTTTATTCTCTTGGCCTTATGTGAACAGACGGATGTTTTATTTGCTTGGCCTCGCCTAAGCCGGGTAGATTCCCGCATGTATATTCTCTTGACCTTTTGTGGACTGTCCAGGAATACAAGCAGATGTGTAATTTGTTTGGCCTCGCCTAAGCCGAGTGGATTACCAGCATGTATATTATATTGACCTTATGTGGAATGTCTGGGAGTAGAAACGGATGTGTGATTTTGATCTAATTGTATATTCTCTTTGCCTTATATAGACTGTATAGGAGTACAAACAAATGTGTTATTTGTTTGGCCTCGCCTATAAAGCCGAGTTAATTCCCGCATGTAGATTCTCTTGGCCTATTGTGGACTGTCCGAGACTACAGACGGATGTTTTATTTTGCTTGGCCTCGCCTAAGCCGGGTGGATTCCACGCATGTATATTCTCCACACCACGCATCCTGCACAGGAAACGGAAGTACAAGTGGCTCCTCCCTCGTGACCGATCTGCGCATGTGCACTCCCTGCTAAATAGGGGATCCCAGACATGGATCCATGGATAACACCGGAGTGCGGGTAAAACCAGGATTTCTGCCGAAACATCCCACAATGTCTGCCTGGGGGCCTGATGGCACTACATAACCCCGGGTGGATTAGATGCTGGCGCATGGTTGATTCTATTCTGGGCCAACGTGTACGACGTTGGCCCATAATAGAAACAACCATGTGAAAATACATCGGCTCAACATGAAATCCATACCCTAGTCATTGGAAATCCAGTCAGGGACAAATATCCCCTCTTTGGCGGGCGCCGCACTTGTTCGTTTTTTTCATCCATTGGTTCACAGCACAAACAAAGCAAAGGGGTGAAACTATTGTCAGGAATTAATTCCGGAAATAACAGGAGCTTTGTTTTTAAGGTCCGTGAACTATATGCTGATAGAACGAGTGATTACCAAGATCTGAGATATTCTATTTTAATTACCGCGATCCACAATTTCAAATGACTGACACTTACGTGGATTTGTTAAATTAAGGCATATCGTTCGTCAGCTTCGCAGATTTAGAAAATATTTTTATTTCTAAAAACTGTTTAGAAAAATTACGCCGTAATAACTTTATAGTCGACATCTGTGCTCCAGGGCTTAAAGGGTTTGTGAACTGCAGGGCTTAACCCTTTCATTGCGGGGATCGACTTTAGACGTCATAATCTGACGTCTACAGACGTCAGATTCTGATATCTAAAGTCGATCTCTGCACTGTAAGAGTAACATATTTATTAGGGCCATAGACCCATAACATAGGTATTCAAATGAAGCAGAAAGAGCTAACTTACACATGATAACCCTTTCTGTGCGGGGATCGACTTTAGACGGCAGAATCTGAAAAACTTATATCTAACGTTGATCTCCGCACTGTAAGAGTACCATACTTATAATGGTCGTAGACCCATAACATAGGTATTCAAATGAATCGGAAAGAGCTGACTAAGACATATATGATGATTTCAAATTTAAAATAACCCTTTGTTCTCTTGGTTTATATAACAAATTATTTTAGCGCTGCAAGGGTTAAAGGGACCGCGAACTGCGCAGATCTTACAGTTGGCTAAGTCTGTATCGCGATACGCGAGCCAGTCAACCAGACAGAGTTGTGACAAATTATCCCACTTTCTGACACTTCCAGAGGGATCTAGTAATTTACAAGCGCGAATAGTCGGCACTGAAGCAAACGAAGGGGGTTAATAATATCAAAATATTAATGAAAATAAATAGTGAATATGACAATATGTTTCTTTTAAATGTAAAATAATTCATAACAGTGTCAAAAGCAGAAATATTATCCCTATTAAAATGGCTTATCAGCACGAGTTTGCAATAATTATTATACGGCAAAATTCTCTGTTTTACGGTATAGATTTGACACATTCTCACGCAATGTGTTTCTTATTGATCTAGTGTGAGCATAAGGAACGACTGACAAACACTTGCGCAATGCTGGGCCAGCATTGCAGACGCTGGCCCAGCATTGCGCCGGTGTTTGTCAATCATTCAGAGCGTTAGTTGGGTTTGTATATGGAGCAGGGACATCACAAACAATTGTTATCGATCAGTGGCGGATATTAGATGTCATCAGGAGACGAGTTCACAGGCATGGAGCAAATTCCGCTGAGGGTTCACAGGCGTGCATGTGGTTCCGCTGCAAGTTCCGCGGGCTGAGCCGCACAAAAATAACCCTCCACTGGAGTGCAATTAAAAAATACTCTCCACTGGAGGGGAAAAAACAGCTCTCCACTCGAGTGGAATTAAAACAGCTCTTCACTGTGGTGGGATTAAAAAACAACAGCAGTGCAAGTGTGGCTTAATCAAACCACGCATTTTGTAAATTAATAGTATAATGTTCATTGCGGGTTCCTAACTAGAGAGTGTGTGAATATTGCAATAATTCGCTTTCTGCACAGTCATGGAAATAACCCTGGGCTGCAGGAATGCAATTAAAAAAACAGCCCTCCACTGGAGTGGAATTAAAACAGCTCTTCACTGTGGTGGAATTCAAAAACAACCATCCATTGAGTGCAAGTGTGGCTTAATCAAACCACGCATTTTTATTTAATAGTATATTGTCCATTGCAGCGCTCTTAACCCTAAAGCACTGAGCCAATGAATTTATTTTTTCAGCCACTTGAAGTTGTGGATCGCGGTAGCGAGACACAAATTCAAGTGACTAAAAATGAGTTCAATTTGCTAAATCTAGGTTGAAATGTATATGATTATCACAGATTTGCGACAAATTTAAATTAAAAAACCTGGTTATACAAGACAATTAAACATGAGGAAACAATACTATAGTCAACTGTAGTCGACATCAGTGTGCTAAGGGCAACTAGACAGTGTGTGAGTGTTGCATTACGTCGCTTTCTACACAATCATGGTATGGCGAAAAAAGGAAGCCTCAGTCCCCAAAGGCTCTTTATTGTGCACAGTACCATAGACAGCACTGCACATTCCAGGTCTTTGAACAGTTTGCAGCACTGTATGCACAACCACGATGACATACATCCGCCCGGCCGGGATGCGAACCCAATGCCTCTTAGTTTCGGACCACGACCGGACCGAATGAGCCATCGGGGCCGGCCGCTCTTAGCTACAAGCTCTTTAATTATAGCTACGTGTTTACCTGAAAACTGTGACATTTGATATCAATGGAATTAGATCACTATCGTTTTGTTCACTTCAGATGTTTGCAACACATCTGAATGTAATTATCATTTCCCTGGCTTCATAGGAAACTCACCTCTGAATGTGATTATTATTTTCCTGGCTTCTGGGGATACTCAACTTATCTCTGGATGTAATTATTAGGCGATACATCTTTTGTAATTGAAATAAACTAAATTAGAAAGCGACACTATTTCAGATTTAAAGTTATGTTTTTGATATAAAATCGATGTAACACCTGAGACAGTATTCTACTTGGGGAAATTAATAAAAAAGTTGTTCAGCCCTCAACACATTTATTGATTTATATCTAAGGGAAATTACATCTTTAAGGAAAGGTTTCTATTGTCCTATTTAATAAGACAATGTTTGCCTGTCATGTATAATTCCATGTACCCAGTCACCCAACAAGAGACATTGAGCCAATGTTGTTTCAATGTTGGTCCACCGTCTACGACGCTGGAGCAACATTGAAACAACATTGGCTCAATGACTCGCTGGTGATTGTGACAACATAATATGAACCGCGATGCAATTATAAAATGTAACTTGTCATTCCACTAACCTTTTATGAACTAGGGTACAATTATAAAATGTTACTTGTCGGTTTATCATTCCATTAACCCTCTATGGTCTACTAACAAAACAAAAGAAAAAACTACTTGTTATTACACTGAGATATTCGCTTCTGAATTGTTATTTTATTTTTTATTTCAATTGAAGCTGGGTTTGCCATAAAAATGGATGCCAATAGATTGACACAACATCCTAAAAAAGTTGAAATAGCGATTTTTATGTAATGATGTTCTGGGGAAATACGATGTAATTTGAAAACATTAATATTGGTCATGTTAGCTCTAGGGTCATTAAAGCCATGTGCCGAATAGCGACCTCACCCTTTCAAGCCTGAATTTATTATTGTTATCTTCATTCACTACAAGCCGCGAATTGCTGTCGCCATTCTCGACTTGTAGTGGATGAAGATGATTTTTTAGGCTAGAATTTACCATTGTCATCTTACATTGTAGTGGATGAAGATGATTTGATGTGGTTTAAAAAATAAAGAAAATTGCCATGTATTGGTAAACCAGTTTCATGGAAATTATCGTTCTAAAACCCTTAGTTGTAGGGACAATAATTCTATATTTCAGTGATGTAAAACGATGCTTAAATGCACCGTGAGGACTTAAAGGGTTAATGTGCGTCATCTTCATATTAGGAGTGTTATCAGTTGCTTAGTAACGTGGGCTATACGGGTCTTTAACACTTACAAAGCTGACATATTTTGTACAAACCGTAGAGACCAAAGGGTTAGCAAAAGTGTGTCTGCTTTTTTCACACAGAAATAGAATGCAATTATAAAGTTATCAGCCGAGATGAAAAGGTGGTGACATTTTGTCGATTGTAGTACCTCAATTATCAACGTTTCAATTGGTACATCAGTCAAAAGCAATCTCCTATTGGAAGTTAATTATCAAACTGTGACATAAACAACTCATTGGCTTATCAGTCTCAATTCACTGATATTTCAATGTCCTCATCTCATAGCTAGCTGTTTGATTTATCTGCCTTTTATCATCATTTGTATTTATATGTACAAGGTTTCTATGTGTCTCCATGAAACTGTCGTGGCATTAACTTTTAATTAAATAGACATTTGACTTCACAAATATCTACTGATTATAATTTAGTCAACTATTAATGAGGCATCCATACTACACATACAGCTATGACATTAAACCACTGAAGGAAATGAAATGAATGGGGACTTAGGCCAACTTTGTGCACATGTAGGCTGAGATGGGTCACCACTGAACGTAAGGCCTGTCACAATTTCTTTCTCAATTTGCTGAAGCTTTTCATTCACCAAGGTTTAATCACCGTGAGGATCGACTCACATGACATGTGCTCTTTTGGTGAACTTTTGAGTATATTTGATACTTATATTTTACTTATAATAAAGTGAAGCGAGGCTATAGAGTCCCCTCATAAACGCTCATCATAGTAATCATACAACAACTGAAGCTTATTCTTGATCATCTCATCTTCCCCCCCCAATTTTTCTGTCGGGTTTGATTTATTGAGTCATGTAATCACTGTTATGTCTATCTGTGGTGATTGATTAACAAGACGTCTGGAAATCTGGACGGATGGCGGTGGGCGATCTGAAGTAAACGATATAACAGCCCCCCCCCCCTCCATCGACCCTTTATCTGCTAAAGAAGGCTGTACGTGAACCATCACAACACATGTGCTGCAGAATTGTTTGTTTGTTTCTGTTTTTTGTCATTTGAAGCTGGAATTGCTAACGCTAATTCACAGCTTCAAATGACGAAAAGTATTTATTTTTGTCTAAAATAGCCAGCTCCTAAATATCGCAAACCATTGTATCAATATAAGTGTCGTTCTATTTGATTTGAGACCTTATCCTACATATTATCGTAAATTAAGATGTTATAAGCCTTTGTTTGGATATATTACACGTATATATCTTATAATATCGGGTAATTTTTTTTGACAGTGATGTGGGAATTGCGCCAGCAATTCACACATTATATAATATAGCTTGTGGTCAATACTCAGGTAGTCAAATGATTCAATTTAGAAAATGTGTATTTTCAAAAAATATAATTTTTTCGTCATTTAAAGTAGGAAATTGCGTTATCAATTCCAGCTTTAAACATGTTAAATGAATAAAACATTCAATAGAAACAATGCAGCAGCAGAAGGGTTGAAATACATAATCAATATCCAGTTTAATGCTGGCCGACATCACAGACGGTGGTCCAACATTAAACTAACACAACGCTGATATATTTTTGTATAAACCATGGAGTCTAAAGGTTTTTAATTACCGCGATTTCCACCTCACAGTGCACAGTAAAATCACTTTGAATGTCTTAGTCAGCTCTTTCCGCTTCATTTGAATACCTATGTTATTGGTCTACGATCGTTACAAATATTTTAATTCTTTCAGCGCGGGGATCAACTTCATACGTCAGAATCTGACGTCTACAGACGTCAGATTCTGACGTATAAAGACGATCCCCGCGCTGAAAGGGTTAAACCAGACTAACTTCACCGTCTTGGATAAAGTAGATCGAATCTCAGACTGTTTTTTTTCTCTCGATCACTCATGTCTCATTTTCTATTATCTTGTCCCGTCTTTCCATCTCTCTTCGTCTCCTGGGTGTCATTTTACCATCTTACAGCGGGAGATGTTATATTTTAGCGGCACCCCTGATCAGATACCGGCCACTGGATGGAGGGGAGCCACGTGACATACCACATGACATAACCGAGTCTGCCCGGAATTAAAAAAATCTGGTCTCAACCCCGACCGACCCGAGGCCGGTGGAATAAAAATGTTTGTTACTGTGCCTTCAGCAGGGGAATAAAATGTTTGTTGCCGTTCCCCGCGACACAGGTGGTGGAAGTGAAAACCAGATGTCTGGTCTAATTCCCAGGCCGGACATATCAAATTGTTTGTTACCGGTTTAGATTGTGCTACAATGTATACAAATTTGGCCCATTTATTCATTCATTCATTCATTCATTCATTCATTCATTCATTCATTCACGACGCTTGCCCAACAATAAACTAGCATTGTGCCAACATTTTGTGTTTGTTAGAAATGATCACTATGTAATTCACCGTACGTATATTATCTAATCATATGTGAAGTGAGTATAGCTCTGTCGTATTCTCGTACAAGTTAGATATATCGTAGGCTTCTGATTGATGGAGATGGCCATCGCCACCAATCAGAAGCCTATACGAATATGTCATAATGTGCTGATTATCAGGTTTATGTCGTATTTTCAATTAAATTAGTTTAAAGCAGCCCCTTGGGATGACATCAATTTCGTTTTTAATTCCGCACTGAAGTAGTGTATCCCACGGATCATGTTTTTATTTTTTTCAGAATTTTCATATTTTTTCAAATACTTTTAATCAGCATTTCTATGAAACCAGAAGTAACCCAAACAAACTATTTGTATACCTGAAGGACGATTGAATGTTTTCACAGCATTGGGCCACATGCTGATGGCATCGGCCCAGCGTTGGGTAGACAATCAGTGCTGCAGGTGTGTCCTCCCGTGTCCTGACTATAAGACACCCATTAGCGGCGACTGCTTCTGATCTTACCGTCTGATACGTGGGAATATGTGATGGAAATTGCTGAATATTCCTGACTTGTTTTGTTTACATGGCAATATAAGACTTGGAAATACAACTATTTCACTCTTTTTCGTCACTTTAAAATTGTTTTTTTGACTTTTTCGTATTTACAGTTTAAGATCAGTAGGCTATATAGCTTCATATAAATTAATTTTTTAAAATTGACAACATTGAAAATGTCTCATCCCAAGGGGTCCCTTTAATATGCTGACTAAAGTATAGGCCTATTTGTGATACAGACTACAATCCTTCAGCAGTGTCGACTGTAGAACCGGGGGGGGGGGGGAGTCGTCCAGTTTACATACAACATTTCTGATTCGATTCCGTGAAACTCAATAGCCTTCACCTCCACTAGTTTTACCGAGCTAATGCAATGAAGTATGGGGGAGGGGGTGTTATATAACATTATTTTCACCGAGTAGCCATTCAGAACGATTTCAGGTGACGTTACTGCCTTTTACCGATTTTTCTTTGCTTAAACAAAGATACCATAAGTTTTTGTTCAATTTGTAATCATCATAAATGAAAAGTTTCAAGTTGGCCCACTTTTTGCGACCCTGGCAAAACATTGAGCCGCTATTGGGTAGATGTATCTTGTTTCATGTGAGAGCTAATTAGGTAATCCAATGCCAAGAGACGAGTCATTCAACCAATATTTATTTAACGTTGACCCACCTTCTGCAGTCCTGGCCCAGCAATCAATGGGGAGGTTGGAGCTAGCCCCAGTAGCTGAAACATGTTTTAGCCAGAGATTGGCCCCGTACAAAATCGTGGGACATTTCTTTGGACGGTCTTATCTAAGACTTGCCCTCGAATAATCAGGTCGAAAATATATTTCTTAGAATCAGTAACATTCCAGTTACATGTCCGCATGCTCACCTCACAGCCTGCACAGTCAATCAAAAGTTATGGATATTTTTCAGACCTTGAGGTCGAGATCGCTCTCATTCACCATCATGTTGATTTTTTCGGGTAAAACGATTTAAATACAGCAATCCACAGCATAAGAGAGGACGAGACGAGACGGGGGTCTGCGTGTATGAAGGAGAAGGCTTTTCGGCGTTGGCCCAACATTGAATCAACATTGTGTCAACGTGACGTGCTTGAAGGGCAGGTTTGAGTTCATATATTATTGATATTGAATGAGATTTTCCTTTATGTAACATGTTTAATCCTTACAGCGTGGGGTTCCACTGTAGCTTCTAACGTCTATAATTCGATCCCCGCGCTGGAAGAATTAAAATATTTCTCATGGTCGTAGAAAAAAAGCGGAGAGAGCTAACTAAGACATTTATGATGTTTTCAAATTCAAAGAAACACTTTGGTCCCCATGGTTCACATTAAAACATTTCAGCGTTGTAAAGGTTAACCCTTTAAGTCCTCACGATGCATTGAAGCATCATTTTACATCCCTGAAAACAGACTTATAACAAAGGGTTTTAGAACGAAAATTCCCATGAAACTGTTTTACCAATACATGGCAATTTTCTTTATTTTTTAAACCACATCAAATCATTTTCATCCACTACAAGTCGAGAATTGCGACAGCGATTCACGGCTTGTAGTGGATGAAGATGACAATGGTAAACTCAGGCTTGAAAGGGTTAAACTTTACTCGTTGAATAAAACAATCTATTTTATCTGTAAGCTCCAGCACCTAGACTGCCTTAAATGAAATAAATAGGGTTATAGGCCACCTTTGTGCACATGTAGGCTAAACTGGGCCAGGAGAACCTCCTGAGGATGGTGAAATGAATGTGATGACACTGCCCTCCCTCCCCCCCAGACACAGGATTTTAAATTCGAGCCCTGGTGGTTTGAGGCCGAGCACGCCACCTCTCGATCACTGAGGCTTCCCACAATATTGAATCTTCGAGAGAGAGCATGGATGAAAATTTTTTTGTTGAAAATTGAAGGCCACACACAAAAAAATTCTAGCTGGGGCTTGACCCAACCACCCACTTCCGAGTTTTTTTTCCCGAATTTTTTGATTTTTTTAACTGGAGAAGACCCCTATGGGTTAATCTCCACTACTGAATAAAATAATCTAGGCTACTTTATCGGTAAGCTGGTAAGCTGCACCACCTGACTGCCGTGTTTTATGGATATACGTGTGTGTATGGCATTTGATAGTGAAGACTACATTTGGTATTGGTATGGATTTCAACATTTCTGGGATCTCCCCCCCCCCCCCTGCTCCGCTCCCCCCTCCCCCGCCTCCATCAGTCACGCTCCCGTGGGTACAGGATCTACCACGGACTGCGGTGATTGCCTGCATTATATGGACGCCTTGAGAAAATAAGCAATCCACCAGCAGATCCTGTGCCGGATTGCCCCACTCTCCCCGAGACCCCCTCATAGCCTGATATGCCCCACTCTCCCCATGACTCGGATTACTCACAAACACGATATAATGACCCAACGTTGTTTCAATGTTGGGCCAGTGTCGCAGACGGTGGACCAACATTTAAAAAACATTGGGTCAGTGTTTCAACAAACACGAAACATTGACCCAATGTTGTTTCAATGTTGGGCCAGCGTTTTATGTTTGCTAGGATATTACTCATGAACACGAGACATTGATCCAATGCTGGTTTAATGCTGGTCCAGCGTCGCAGACAATGGGCCAACAATAAACCAGCATTGAATATGACTCAGGCCGAATATCAAACCACCATTGATTATGGTGGTATATTTAATGCTGTTTTAATGCTGGCCCACCGTCTGCGACGCTGGCCCAGCATTAAACCAGCATTGAATATCGAGCTATATTTAATGCTGGTTTAATTCTGGCCCATCGTCTGCGACGCTGACCCAGCATTAAACCAGCATTGAATCAATGCCTCTTGTTTTCGGGGTGTCCCCCCTCACCCCCCCCCCCCCCGATGCGGGATTAGCCCCCATCCCAGTAGCTCCCGCGGCTTATCCCCCTTATAAATGAGCTTCCGTCCCACACACCCCACAGTCCAGTCAGCCTTATTCCCTCAGTTCTTACTATATCAAAAAGGCAGATAATCTATAAGATCGTC
>OZ024902.1:2118205-2260705 GCA_964017125.1 Flabesymbios commensalis | reverse complement strand
TTAGTATTTATATGGAAACGCTTTCTCAACATAACACGTCGAATTTTTTTTAGGAAACTTGTATGTATTGCCCTAAGATATCAATCGATGGAGTTTTAATCATCAGAAGTTTATTGTTCAGATAATCTTCATGAGTATGTCATTATCAGATTATAACTCTGTCACATGAAGGAAAATAAAAGAAAATATTTTCCTCTGTCTCAGGAAACACAAGACGGTGATCCAGTGTTGGGTTAATGTTGGGCCACCGTTTGCGACGTTGGCCCAGCATTAACACTGGCTGAACGTCTCGTGTTTGCCGTACTATTGAAATATTCTTCTACAAAAGAGGATTTGTCTGAAAATTACGCAGTCAAATTTCAGTCGATTTTTATGAAATTTTGCAAGCACTATTTTCTGGTCATCGGGCAAACAACACTATTAATTCTGACATTAAATATGGAAGAAGTTAATGGGTTTATAGAGAAGCATCAATTAGAAAGTTACTACATATAAATTGTCTAACTTTTGAACTATACAATATTCTTCAACGAAAATTCAGGGTAAAAGCAAAATGTCAAAATACTGTTTGCAAATTTTATACAAATCGATTGGGAATTGTCTGCGTAATCAACGAAAAGCTAGTAGTTTCCTTTTGAAAAATACTCCACCATTAGTGTTTGTTCTCTGTGTTCATCGTATATGTCTTTATCAAATTACAGTGAAATATAATCGGATCCCAGAAAACGAGACACGTTGACCCAATGTTGTTTTAATGCTGAGCCACCGTCTATGACGCTGACCCAACATCAAAACAACATTGTATCAACATCTCGAGCATGCGGTGATGTTGGCGAGTTGAAATGGTTCGTGAAAAAAACGTGGTGCGATTATTCTCGCGTCCACCATACATGGTCCATTGAGGGACAGGGGGTTCATTAGTTCTATCACTGGTAAATTAGGTCACTCAGACAAGCCATCGTATTCAGCTTAATTAGACGACAAACGAGGGCTCCTGGTCCATCGTAGATACTGTAGATCTGGTCATTTTCGCGTGTTTAGATTTTCGCGAATTTGTGTTTTCTGGCCTTTTCGCGAAGTCTAGAATCGCGAAATATCAATTCCCATGATAGGTAGCGCTATTATAATAATAATTTCGCGACATTCCTAAATTCGCGAATTTGTCTCCCACGCGAAATTCGCGAAATTAAAACCTCGCGAATATTACCAGATCTACAGTAATGTATAGACACTACACCTTGGCCCAATGTCGTTTTGATGTTGGACCAGCGTCGTAGACGATGGCCCAACATCAAAACGACTTGGGTCAAATTCTCGTTTCGGTCGGTTACTGCACTGCATGACGATCAGTATGTACACAGTCATCATCTCATGATATTAATTCAATTTACACAGCTGTCGTGTCATGACATAAAAATAGTGTACATAGCTGTCATGTCATGACATAAAAACATTTACTCGATGAATATGAGAGACTACTAAATCATTTACAGCTGATCTCAAATCTGATTGGTTGATTAGGAGTGTTATTTGAATATCAGGGTCGACATACAGAGTGGGTATTGATTATGTAGATCAATGCTGAAGAGAAAAGTGGAGCATTCGATTTTGATTGTTCCGCCGCTTTTTTACAGCATTACACAGTGATCGAGCTCGCGCTTCGCCTAATTCTACAAACCCAGTGAATATAGCACGCTGGGATAGTTCTTTGTCAATCTTGATGGTAAACTACACGGCTGCTTAACTCATTTCGCGGCAGACCCGGGCACAGTGAACGCCATTTTATTTGTTTAAACGACATTCGCGCCGCCTACCGAAAAAGTCGGATGCCATGAAACTGAGACTTATATTTCGTGTGTTTACTAAAAATAGGTCATTTTCAGCTGACGAAATCTAGTGATTGTCTTAGGACTAATACAGGAGGTCTCTGGCTAGCGATCTCACCAGGGTGGGCCCATAATGAATGATAAACGTCCAGTGTGGCTGGATTACTCAGAAACATGTGTGAGCCTTCATCAAAATAAAGCCCGATTCATTTCATTTCATTTTCATCAAAATAACATGCAGAAAAGTGCAATGTATGCAAAACTCAATTTTCAAATTTACCCGATGTCATCGGATTTTGGTGCGGGAAACAAAGTGACCCCTGTCTTCTTTTGGCAATGTCGTTTAAATTACTTCAAGTAGTTCGAAATATCTGGTGTTTTACATGTATTATGTCAATACCACTTAACATGATTTTCATTCTGCATGAGATACAATGTATGTTTCTATGTGATTTTAATGTTGCTGAATGATGTCACTGTTTATCATTGCCATGTTTGAAAGTTATATTAACCCTTTAAGCCCTCACGATGCATCAAAGCATCATTTTACATCCCTGAAAACAGATTTATTTTCCTACAACTAGGGGTTTTAGAATGAAAATTTCCATGATAATGGTTTACCAAAACATGGCAGTTTTCTTTTATTTTTCACACACTTCAAATCATCTTCATCCACTACAAGTCGAGAATTGCGACAGCAATTCGCGGCTTGTAGTGGATGAAGATGACAATGGAAAATTCAGGGATGAAAGGGTTAAAGCAGTAGGCCTTTTTGCTGATAACAAATAAAGAAACGAATACAATGGTGATCGGCGGCTAAGGGGTTAATTTAAAATACGGCACAGGTCATAGTAAGAAGAATTAAGCCTTTAGGTGGACGCCTTTTTCTAAGACGTTTGACGTGCAAACAAAGTGTGGTATAAAAACTGCAGCACCTAAGCAATGAATAATATGTGAGGCGAACATATTATTCACAGAAAAGAGCGTTGTATTTTTATAGCGCACGTGTGTGAGCCGTTAGGCGACCATATTCTTTACAGGATATATTTTTTGCATCTTGCACGAGTTCCAATGAATAACAACTCGGCCCAATGTTAAAACAGTGCTGGCTAAATGTTTGGTGTTATCTGGGGAGAGCGTGTAGCCATGCTGTCTGAGACCTAGCACGCTACCTCTCCACCAATGAGGCTCCCCACAATACTGAATCGACAGACGGTAAAAGAATAGGGCATCACCTTTTCTTCTAACTTCTGTCTCGACAAAAATCACCCTGGAGATTAAAACTTGCGGCCGAGCTAACTAAGAAAGAGTAGAACATCGCCCTTTCTTCTAACTTCGTGGCGGGCGGGGGACCTAGGGTAGTGGCACCGCTGCCTTTCACGCCAGAGTTCGGGGTTCGGTTCCCGGTCTCCGCGGTTTGAAAGAAACAAAAAATGTTTCTTCCCCATCCACGTGTGAAAGTCAGTATTGTGGGGAGCCTCCGTGACCGAGAGGTAGCGTTCTCGGCCTCAGACCGCTAGGGCTCGAATTTCGAATCCTGTCTCTGGAGGACAGTGTCATCTCAATCATCTCACCATCCTCAGGAGGTTCTCCTGGCCCAGTTTAGCCTGCACAAAGGTGGCCTAAAGCCCGATTCATTTTATTTCATTTCTAACCTTGTGGCGACTAAAGCTTGGGGTAAAAGTCCAAATCACTCACCTAAACACATCATAAGTAGACATTCAAACAATGTTGATTTAATGTTGGCCCATAATCTGCGACGCTGTACCAGCATTAAACCAACACTATGTAAATATCTCGTGCTTGTTGGGATGTAACTTACAACATTGTCTAAGCATTGGCATACTGCTGTGCCAAGACGGCACAGCATTCTACCAATGCCAGGTCGGTATTGGTAGAATGCTGTGCCAGAGTTATACCAATGACGTCCCAATGTTAGTGTACGATCAAACAATATTGGCCAACGTGTTCCACGTTGGCACAACGTTATATCAAAGCCGGCCTAATGTTGGGTACAGGGTGCAGGCATGTGTGACATGTCCGCTACATGTGTCGGGAACCAATCTACTCGACGGCGGCGGCGGCGGTGGCGGCGGCGTGCTTCTCGTGTCCTGAATTACGACGTCTTGAATTATGACGACGTCTCAATCCTGGATAAACTCCAGATGTCCATTACCCAGAACACCCATCAGACACGTGACCTATGACGTAGCTTCCGGGGAACACGTTTCATGGTTAACCAGGTCATAACATGGCATTACTAGAGCAGTAACTCATGTGTGAGGGTGAGGTAGCGACCTCATCTGCCTCATCTGTGAGTGTGTATGAGGTAGCGCCGTGCGTGGTACTGGAGGAAATAGGCAGAAATAACAAATATGTTTACGTCCGAAAAAACCTGTAATGGATGAAGTCTCAGATAGTCCGGAAAAATGAGTTAGTCTCTGCTTGATAAACTACCTTTAGTGAGTGGCAAAGATCCAAAATCACCTGATCAGACTGACTGACCAGGAAAATATTATTGTCAATAAACCAATGTGATTTTATAACAATGCAATAATTATTTTGATTTAAATTTAACTTATGTATCTAGTGTTTCAGTCACTTCTAGTGTTGTGGTGAATGGCAGGAGAATTACCGTCACAAGTATCGTGTTTATTTGTGATAAAACTTTTGAGGTTTTCACAGGATGTGCTTGTGCACCTTTTATTATGAGCATGTGATTTGATATCAGAGAGAGATGAGTCTCCACGAGTTCCTGCGACAAACACGTAGCAGACGTGATGAAGTAGTTTTACCTTTTTTGCTTGCAGACTCGTGCTAGTATGTTTTTTTCTGCATCTGATCTCATGTTAATCTCGTCAGTTGTGCATTACGGCTTGACATTTCGCCTTCATTTGAAGATGGTTTGATGGCCAACTTCAAATGCATGTCAGATTAGAAATTGAACAGGGATCATAATGGCGAACAGTCATAGTGGTGACATTAGAAAACGAGTGAGTGAGTGAGTGAGTGAGTGAGTGAGTGAGTGAGTGAGTGAGTGTGTGAGTGAGTGAGTGAGTGAGTGAGTGAGTGAGTGAGTGTGTGAGTGAGTGAGTGAGTGAGTGAGTGAGTGAGTGAGTGAGTGAGTGAGTGAGTGAGTGAGTGAGTGAGTGAGTGAGTGAGTGAGTGAGTGAGTGAGTGAGTGAGTGAGTGAGTGAGTGAGTGAGTGAGTGAGTGAGTGAGTGAGTGAGTGAGTGAGTGAGTGAGTGAGTGAGTGAGTGAGTGAGTGAGTGATGGGGTGAGTGCGCGAGCGAGCGAGCGAGCGAGCGAGCGAGCGAGCGAGCGAGCGAGTGAGTGAGTGAGTGAGTGAGTGAGTGAGTGAGTGAGTGAGTGAGTGAGTGAGTGAGTGAGTGAGTGAGTGAGTGAGTGAGTGAGTGAGTGAGTGAGTGAGTGAGTGAGTGAGTGAGTGAGTGAGTGAGTGAGTGAGTGAGTGAGTGAGTGAGTGAGTGAGTGAGTGAGTGAGTGAGTGAGTGAGTGAGTGAGTGAGTGAGTGAGTGAGTGAGTGAGTGAGTGAGTGAGTGAGTGAGTGAGTGAGTGAGTGAGTGAGTGAGTGAGTGAGTGAGTGAGTGAGTGAGTGAGTGAGTGAGTGAGTGAGTGAGTGAGTGAGTGAGTGAGTGAGTGAGTGAGTGAGTGAGTGAGTGAGTTAAATAAAATATATCACTGTGGTAGGATTTACATTAACTAGGTATTTCAGACTAGAAAATATTGCTCGTAAAATTTCATCAGAATTTTAGTCGTAGTAGTAGTTTAAATGGTGAAAGGTCATAGTCGATTATATCATATAATGTTGGGACAGCGACGTAAACTGTGGTCCAACATTCAACTAACATTATATTTCCATCTGGTGTTTCCTACTTAACTGGTTGAGTAGTAGTTAATTATTGAAATTAAAACACACAATATTAATGTCTTTCGCTAGTTTAAGTGATGGCGACAATTAAACAAAACCTGATAACGACATCTCATTTCGTCATTCTCTGAGAGGCACTCATTGCCAATTTGATTTCAATCGCTTTCTGGTTTTAATTAATTTATAGGCAATCATTTAGTTTCCATGAAATGATGAATTATAGACACAGTTCGTTCAATAAGTGACGAGAATTTAGATGAATGATTCAGGAATCTGGAGCGGTGACATTCCACGTGTTTGTCTCTGTTCTTTGTACGCGACTCATCACAAACAATAACCCGAGGAACATCACAATAACCATCTTAACTCTGAGCCAATCTTAACCTTTATGCTGCTAAATAGTATGTTTAATTTTTTATTTATTTAAAACTGGAATTGCTAACGCAATTTCCAGCTTTAAATGATGAAATATATTTATATTTATGAAATATAGACATCTCCAATATTGAATTATTGGATTAACTGAGCATCTACCAAGAACTATTTTATCAAATTTAGTGACATTTCTATTGATATAAATCATGCTTAAAACTGTATATATACGGTTCTTCCAGCACAAAGGTTAATCTATGCTATATTTACGCTGGCCCAGCGACCCGTAACAAGGGTTAACATTTCTGGGGGTTTTCCATTAGAAAAGTTGGGATCAATCCTAACTTTTCTAATGGAAAACGAGAAGGATAAGGCTCGATGTTTTAGTGAAATATTCCCCTGGGGCTATTACATTACTATTATTACACAACCTTTAAAACCCGTTTACGCAACAATTAAATACAAGTTACAAGTGACACATATTTTATTTCTGATGACCTTTTAGTCTGCGATAACTATAAAACTCGCGCGATAAAAATCGCATCAGAATTGATATTTTATTGATATTTTTAGATTGCGACAAAACTAATTTTTACTAAAGTATCGCGATAAAATAAATGCACCTTTCCAATGAAAAAATTGGCGACGCTGACCTAACATTAAACTAGAGGGATTTATCGCGGACTGGGACAACAAGCACATTTTCGCTTTTTAATTCTTCTAGTCATGCAATTTATAATTTGTTTATCAGCTCTTCTGTGCACATTTACTTTATTTCGTTCTTTCATTTTGACTAATTAATTTTTTCATTCATTCATAATTTGAACATTTATATTATTGCGCATCTCATTCTATTAACTTTACCATACCATTTGTATAATGTTCATTCATTATATTTTATTATACGCATCATGTATGTATTTATAATGAGAAATGTTCACATGATTTCCAGGATATTATAACTTATGTATTAATAATGTATTAATTTATGTATGCATGTCTGATTTCATGTATTTGGCTTTTATCGTCTCTTACAACTCGTGATAAGTGACATGTTTTATACACAACGAGAAATGTTTTACTAGTAGGCTTGAATTGTACTGTAAATAATGAATGCAAATTTGTTTTCTGCTCAAATAAGCGTTTTGTATTTGTAATTAATTTATAGCCAATAATTTAGTTTCCCATGAAATTATGAATAATAGAAACAGCTTGTTCAATAAATGATGAGAATTCAGATGAATAATTCAAGTGACATTCCTCTGTTCTTAATAAATGTCATAACAGAAAAATAACCTCGGGCGATAAACAGGCTAACTTTGATCTTATCTTAACATTTTGTGCTTAAAAGTTTGTTTCTATTTTTTTTAATTGGTTATCTTCGAAATCTCATAATGTTAAACTATATGTTGTACCACTGTTGAATCACCGTCTTTGATGCTGGCCAGCACTGTCCAAGCATTGGGTCAAGGTCTTGTGTGTGTTGGTGTACCTCCAATCACTCATAACTGAGTGCTGTAGACAATACGCTCTGGCCAGCACTGTCCAAGCATTGGGTCATGGTCTTGTGTGTGTTGGTGGACCTCAAATCACTTATAACCAGTACTGTAGACAATACGCTCTGCCCAGCACTGTCCCAGCATTGGGTCAAGGTCTTGTGTGTGTTGGTTGACGTCCAATCAGTCATAAATGAGTGCTGTAGACAATACGCTCTGCCCAGCACTGTACCAGCATTGTCCCAGCATTGGGTCAACTCAACAGCGCTGAATTAGTTTTTTTAAACCAAGAGACCAAAGGGTTTTTTTCACTTTGAAATTATAAATATCTTAGTTAGCTTTTTCTGATTCATTTGAATATCTATGTTATGGGTCTACGGCCATAATATATTTTTTATTACTTTCAGTGCGGGGATCGACTTTAGACGTCAGAATCTGACGTCTACAGACGTCATATTCTGACGTCTAAAGTCGATCTTCGCGCTGTATGAGTTAAGCCAGCATTGGGATAGCATCGTGTATGTGTTAGTGGACCTCCAATCACTCATAACAGAGTGCTGTAGACAATGCGTCCTATTGGATATGACACATCACGTGATCTGTGCCCTTGATGGCTGACATCATGACCTCTAATGACCTCTGTGATGGTGACAAATGTTGGCAGATTCCGTCGGGCCGACGGGTTCCGCACTGTCTGATAATCTGACATAATCCCACATCACCTACTGGCCGCCGGGAGCGCTGCCTGTACTCATGGCGCGCCACGTCACGCTAACTTCTCGTGACAGATCCCAAAACGAGACATCAGATAACGCGGGGTCAATGCTCGGCTCACGTCTGAAAACGATGGCCAAATATAAAAAGACAATTAAAATAATTATTCTGTAGTTCAAACAAAAAAAGAATTTATTAAAAAAAAAAGAATAGTTTACAGATGCAGAAAAAACATCAGAAAAAAATGTAGCAAAAACGCCCACAGGTTTGCATAACACCCCATTCTGAACTCAGAATGACACCACACGCGGCTATTTTCGTTCATTTCGGGTTATTATTTAGCATTTTTACTATTTCGCTTATTCTAATAGTTTGCTGCAGGTAAGAGCTATTTACTCTGATCAGTTATGGATAAATTGAGCCAGCATAATTAGTCATTGAGTAATTTCCATTCGCCAATGTTTTGAAGCCGATTGTAAATTCGGTCAGAAAAGCAATAACCCCCCTGATAACAGGAAGTACCTTCTCGCAGCAGCGCGTAGGCGGAAAAAGTAATCCCTTGATTGTTTTCTATTTCTCTGTGAATAAAAACTCATTTTGGCGGAGTAGTGGTGTTTTATATTTGCCATATTATATTTAGGACATTATGTGTTTATAAGCCTACAGTTGTTATAATAACAAAACTGCTCTGAATGGGCAGTTTCAGCCAAATAATGCTGCCTGATTACAGAGAGAGATGAAATGAATCGGTCTTTAGGCCACCTTTGTGCACATATAGGCTAAACTGGGCCAGGAGAACCTCCTGAGGATGGTGAGATGATTGAGATGACACTGTCCTCCAGATACAGGATTCGAAATTCGAGCCCTGGCGGTCTGAGGCCGAGCACGCTACCTCTCGGCCACGAAGGCTCCCCACAATACTGACTTTCACACGTGGATGGGGGAGAAGATTACAGAGAGAGAGAGTGGGGGTTTACATCAGCGATGTCTAGGCGTATGTGTGGAGAATGATGACACCTTGGACTGAATGGCCATTTAACCCTTGAAGCGCTGAATTTATTTATAAAAACCTTGGGGGTCAAAGGTTTTTTTTTATTTGAAATCATCATAATCGTCTTAATCAGCTCTTTCTGATTCATTTGAATACCTATGTCATGGGTCTACGGCCATTAGTAATATTGTTACTTTTACAGCGCGGGAAGCGACTTTAGTCGTCAAAATCTGACGTCTACAGACGTCAGATTCTGACGACTAAAGCCGATTCTCGCGCTGTAAGGGTTAATCCGTCCACTCGATCATTTTCACATATACTTATTCAATCTGAGGTGCCTTTTTGCAATTATTACTAAACAAATTACAAAATGTTTACCTAAGTGAATAATCAAAACGATAGCTTATTTCCAGCAAACACGAGGCATTGATCTAATGTTAGCATAATGCTGGGCCATCGTTCACGATGCTGGCCCAACATTAACCCAACATTGGGTCAACGCCTCGTGCTTGCTGGATGGGGCCTCCTCATTTCGTTCGCCGGCCCCGATGGCTCGTACGTATCGACTGGGGCTTGTAACCTGGGGGTACCAGGCTCGAATCCCGTTCGGGGCGGATATTTGTCATCGTGGTTGTGCATATATAGTACTCCAAACTGTTCAAAGGCATGGAGTGTACAGTGTTGTTTATAGTACTGTGCACCATAAATAACCCTTGAAGTAATCGGAGTAGGGCATAGTCCCGGCTTCGGGCTTCCTTCTGTCACGCTATTGCCTCAACGTGCAGAAAGCGACGTAAAAAAATACTCCCTCACCCCTCATTTTGTTGATCTGTAACATTTTCAATGCAATCGCTCTCTCTGACAATATGATCCATGGCACATATAGACGCCTCCAGCAAATAAAAGGTTAATGTTGGACCAACGTTGGAGACGTTGGCCCAACATTAAGCCAACATTCGCCCACTGCAGTGTTTGTAGTGGAGAGCTGTGTGGAGAAAAGCGGTCATAATTTAGCTTTCTATTCTGCAGAGATTTCATTTAGCATGTTAAGCGGCCTCCATTCCCCGGACATCACAAGTCAATGCCAATAAAAATCACCTTATGTCCAACAACACTCAAAGCCACATCGTTTACTACATAAAACCTTTAATCTTCATCTGATGTACAAATTAAGTCTGTAATAAATATATCTTTCCGTTTCTTAAACACTATTGGAATTATATATAATTCAAAACTAAACTATTTAAAATAGTCAAATGCAATCATAAATTGTAAGACTTCAAACCTAATATATTTTTGAAAAATACAATCTTGTACTCTCATACCACATATACAGTAGCCTTGTATATGGCAAAATATTTTATTTCCTTTTTACTTAGTTGAAAAATGTTGTTTTTTAATTCAACACATCGTACATTGCTTGTATTAATTACGTTTGTAAAAAAAAATATATGTCTTTATGCTGCATAATACTATTGTGATGACAAATCAAATAAATCAATAAATGAAAAGTAAGCAAATCATACTGTACTTCAGAGTTTATACATGTTCAGAAAAGAAACCAGAAAATCGGTTATATTCATGTAACGATATGTATATAATTATATATTAAACTTTCCAGTTATTTTAAGTTATCTTTTTTTAATTTTCACTCACTTGAAGTTGTGTCTCGCTACCGCGACCCACAACTTCAAGAGGCTGAAAATTACTCATATTTGCTTAATTTGAGACCAAACATATGCAGCTGTTATTTTTTAAGCACTCCTTTTTATTCCCAATGACAGTGATTTGATCAGCTAATACAAATAATTGAGAATGACTATAGTCGTAGTTAGAGGTGAATGGGTTAATAGCATTGATGGTTCAACCCTTACAGCTCGGGGATCGACTTTAGTCTGTAGACGTCAGATTCTGACGTCGAGATTCCACTCTGTAAGAGTAAAAATATTCATGATGGCCGTAGACCCATAACACTAAAGAATCGGAAAGAGCTAACTAAGCCATTTATGATGATTTCTAATTTAATAAAACCCTTTCTTCTCCATGTTTTTTAGAAAAATATTCAGCGCTTGATGGGTTAATATCATTGATTGTCAAAGTTTGTGTATTTTTTATCCACACGGGGTCGTGAATCGCTTTAGACAGACAGACTAATGTCAATATATGACGTGTGCAGACTGTGAGTGTTTGTCTGTAGCGCATGATGTCATTTGGTCGTCTGAATAGTGGTGCTTCCTGCGTGAAAATAGAAAGCTGTGCGGGTCAAGGTCATTTGATGTAGACCCCTTACATGGATAGAAAAACGACGTGGGGGGTCAATGTGAACATGGCAGACCAGACGTCTCAATAATATGTCAATAAAAAAACCAGGCGTCTCAATAAAAAATGACGAACACTATACGAAAAAAACCAGACGTGTCATGTAAAAAAACAAGACCCGTCTGTGACGGAATTATCATGTTCTAATCATCGCTCAAAGGCGAATATCATTTGCAAAAAACCTATATTTTTAAATTCTAACTCTTAAAATGTTGACTTTTATGACCATTTATGTCAAATTAGTTATGTTAGATAATAGAAGTTAAATTTACATTTTTTGACAGATGCCAAAGTCAATAATAGCCACAAGTCGGCTATTTTGATTTGATCAAGTTGAACTTTTGCAGGGCATATCCCTTTCTGAAGCCGCACATTTTGTTTTATAATAAGCATATAATATCAATATCATGTTTCAAAAAAACGTTATTATATCGCAAATTAGCTCTACAACGTCTAGACGCAATGATTCTATAGCGTTTTTTTGTCGAGTAGATGAATTGGACAACCCCATTTAGTTAGTGAGTGGACTGGACAATGTTCTTGCTCCAGTAGATGGATGAAAAATGTAAATATTGCAGACATGCATTTTATTTGACAATGTCTTATATATCGTACATGGAGTGAACGATGTCATTCTATCCAGTGAATGGCGTATAGTCAACGCACTTTATCCGATACATGGATTCGAGTGCATCAATATAGGAGTCAAATACATATAACATGCAATACATCGATTGTATGACATGCATTTTCCGGTAAATCAAGTGAATAACGTACTGAATCTGCCAACGTCTAAAAACGGAAAGGGTTAAAGTGCTACGTTGTAAAATTTTAACACACTTGAAACTGTGTCTCGCTACCGCGACCCACAACTGCAAGTGTGTAAGATGTGTGTGATAAAAATGCACCAAACTGGCTAAATGCATGTCTCCTTCTATTTTTAACCCTTTCGAGCCTGGATTTACCATTGTCATCTTCATCCACTACAAGCCGCGAATTGCTGTCGCAATTCCCGACTTGTAGTGGATGAAGATGATTTGATGTGGTTTAAAAATTAAACCAGTTTCATGGAAATTTTCCTTCTAAAACCCTTGGTTGTAGGAAAATTAGGTCTGTTTTCAGGGATGTATAATAATGCTTTAATGTATCGTGAGGGCTTAAAGGGTTAAATTTGAAAGTCAAATAAATGATTGACAACTGTTATAGACGTTATAAACTGTTATTAGCACTTGATGGGTTAATGGCTACGTGGATTGAGAAAGTGCGTTATTCATAAGTACACGAGACAACACGATTCGTTGACACAATGTGGGTTTAATGTTGGGCCAGCGTTGGATACGGTGGCCCAACATGAAACCAGCATTTTGCCAACGTCTCGTGTTCGAAGGAGGACATGTATGTTATGGTTTGGCGCGGCCAATGTTGTCTCGATGTTGGGACGACGCTGGTAGTGTTGGCCTAACATTGCACCAGCGCTGCCTCATCTCACCCACATTCACTGAGGCAGCACATTTCAGAAGACAATTCAATGATAGATATGTGGACTTAGTGTTTTGTAGCCTGTTATTATGACGGCACTGTAAATGTGTTCAGCAGAGATATAAACAGAAGGTTCATTTTAACGTATAGACAATAGACAATTCAATAATAGATATGTGGACTTTGTGTTTTGTAGCCTGTTATTATGACGGCACAGTACATGTGTTCAGCAGAATGGCCATTTTAACGTATAGACAATAGACAATTCAATAATAGTGGTTTAATGTTGCCCCAGCGTCGCGGACGATGGGCCAACATTAAATCACCATTGGCTCAACGTTTCGTGTTAGCTGGGATGTGTTCAGTTTAGAGACAAACAGACAGTCCATGTCAAAGGATAGACAATAGACAAAGACTCGTTACATCGAGTAACAAGGCTCGAATCCAGCTGATCAAACAACAGGAAAATAGGATCCTACTCCGAACTCATATACGAATCCTATTTCTCTGATTCTGACGTCTAAAGTCAATCCCCTGTGAAGGCTAAGTTTCTATGTACATGGTGTGCATGCCTAATTTGACATATTGTATACATGTAGGAGCATCACATGTATACAGTATGTCAAATTTGGCATGTACACCATGTACATAGAAACTTAGCTTTCACAGCGCGGGGATTGACTTTAGACGTCAGAATCGGAGAAATAGGATTCGTTTATGAGTTCGGAGTAGGATCTTTTTTTTATTGGAATTCCATATAAGTGCTTCAATCGGGATGTCATACTTGTGGCTACTGTGGAGATCTAGAGACGGTTCCATCACTGGTCCAGTTAAACCTGCGTGTGCGCCAAAATGACTTAATCCTTTCGGAATACTTTAGACGTCAGAATCTGACGACTATGGACGCCAGATTCTAAGATTTGAAGAATTAAAAATTGAAATTGGCCATCGACCCATAACATAGGTATTCAGATGGAGGGGAAGAGCTACATAAGACATTTATGCTGATTTACAAAAATAGTTCATCGTTTTAAGGGTTGCTTTTATGTTTTCGGCGGATTTCCCAGGCAAAAATGCCTGGCTGACTTATGAAATGAAATGAATCGGGCTTTAGGCCACCTTTGTGCACATATAGGCTAAACTGGGCCAGGAGAACCTCCTGAGGATGGTGAGATGATTGAGATGACACTGTCCTCCAGACACAGGATTCGAAATTCGTAACCTGGCGGTCTGAGGCCTAGCACGCTACCTCTCGGTCACGGAGGCTCCCCACAATACTGACTTTCAGACGTGGATGGGAAGAAACATTTTTCGTTTCTTTCAAACCGCCGGGACCGGGAACCGAACCCCAAACTCTGGCGTGAAAGGCAGCGGTGCTAACCACTACCCTAGGGCCCCCGCCCGGCTGACTTATGAGCCTCATGGGCTGGGTATATGTATATATGAAATATACAATGTCAGTATAATAAACTAATCAATCAGCTTAGCAATAATTAGAGAGATCTCGCCTATATGTTTCGGTAACACGATGGAGAGGGTGGCGCTTGCTGCCTAAAATTCAGTCTGTATGTTCACAAAGGTGTCCTAACGTGGTATTCTTTACTCTTTCTTGAGAAGAGCTGTACATGTACATTAGTTTGTGAGAGTTGTCAGGTCCATCAGTAACCACCATCAAACATCATTACCACACATGAGGGACAGCATGACTACCACACACATGTCACGAGGGAGAAGTCTGGTGGAGGAAATTATAGCAGAATTATTCATATAAGTGATCCCTTTTTCCAGTGACTGATTATGTTTCCATGGCAACCTAACTTTAAATTAATCAGCTATGATCTGAGTTGTTGCTTAACCCTTTCAAGCCTGAAGTTACCATTGTCACCTTCATCCACTACAAGCCGCGAATTGCTGTCGCAATTCTCGGCTTGTAGTGGTTGAAGGTGATTTGGATTGAGTGAAAAATGAAAAAAATATATTGTCATTATTTAAAAAATTCAATGAACATTTTCTTACAAAAAGCTAAATTAGGTCATTCTTCAGAGATACAAAATGATGCTTTAATGCATCATGAGGGCTTAAAGGGTTAATCATGCTTACACTTACAGGAAGACGCGACTCAGAAAGCACACAACATTTCGCCAGTGTTTGCGTAATGTTGGCCCAACGTCGCCGATGTTGGGCCAACATTACATTCACTCTTTCACCACTAAGCGCCACCATAGTCGTGTTAAATCCGTTTTCTAGCCAATTAAATTAAATTAATGTTTGGTGGCAAATTAAACAGTTAATAATAAACAAGGTAAACAAGTTAATATGAATATTTTTCATCCACTTGAAATTGTGGTTCGCGGTAGCGAGCCACAATTTCAAGGGTGAAAATTACTCATATTTGCAAATTTTATTGTGATAAATTGGCCAAAAAATGGTTAAAATTACGCGAAAATCTCGTGATTTCTGAGGAAGTTTGCATTGTAGATCCAAAAGGCAGTAACTACCTGACTATCAGGTAAACAGTTACAGCGCTTAGCCTCGGTCACTCATGGCTCTCACACATACGTTTCCTGGTCTGGTTGTGAATCGAAACTCAGATGTACTGGTTTCGAATCCCGACCGGGTCGGATGTTTGTCATCGAGCTTGTGCATATACAGTGCTCCAAATTGTTCAAATGGTTGGAGTGTACAGTGCTGTATATAGTCGTGTGTACCTTAAAGAACCCTTGAAGTCTTTCGGTAAAAGTATTGCAAACTCCCGACTCCAAGTACCAGCAAACATGAAACATTCACCCAATGTCGGTACACTGTTGGCCCACCGTCTGCGACGCTGGTCCAACATTGTACTGACATTGGGTGAACGTCTCGTGTTTGCTGGGACTCTGCTTCCCTCTGTCGTGATATTGTAATGATGCGCAGAAAAACATGTGAGGCCATAGTCACTCCCTCACATATGATCCATCCACAGCTATGTCCTTTACGGATTTTCTCTGCTCCCCGCACACACACATTCACAGACCCCTTCACCCAGTAAGCACAAAACATTTGTATACCATTTTTACAATGTTGGACCAACCCTTCGACGTCGGTCCAACATTGTTTATAAATGCTATACAACTTTTGGGCTTAGACATTTGTCCAACATTGTATGAATGTCATACAAATATTTTGTGTTTTACTGGGTGAAGATTCTCTGTTCCCCGCTCACACACATATTCACAGACCTCTTTACATATGCTCTTTTCCCCGCTCTCTTACACACATTCACAGATGCCATCAACATTTCACCGTGATGTAAAACGCTTGTGTCGCGTTGCTATGTCTACCGCGCATGTCGGTTTCCATGGTAACAGTTTCGTATTGAGTGTGAATGATAGAGACGGCGTGACGATCGTTTCCATGGTAACCACCCGTGGTGACGACGGGGTGATGCCGGGACGAGTTCACACTGGGGACGGGTTGGCCTTTTCGGCCACGCAGCGTGAAGTCATAGACTTGTATTATTTATTTATTGACGCTGTCTTCACTGCATATTGACTGTGAATACCCAATCCCATGGCGATCATCCTACAGTGAGCCGCCCTCAGAAGTAAAACAACAAATAGGATATGCAAAATATGATGTGCAAGACTACACTGCCCCCCGTAGATAGAAAGGAGACTGAGAATGAGTGTAGTGCAAGACGTGCTCAAGCGATATTCTGTGAAACTCAATAACCTCGACCTCCTTTGTTTTCACCGAGCTGGCTAATACAATATAGTATGCGGGAGGGTTCTTATATAACCGAGTGACGTCACTGCGTTTCACAGAATGAAGTATGGGGGAGGGGGTGTTATATAACCTTGTTTTCACCGAGTGACGTCACTGCGTTTCATAGAATTAGAAAATACAACAATCGTTCGAAGAGAGCATTTACATTTGGTACATTTAGTTTCATTGTCATAATATTGCTAGATTAATAAATACTGTCAATAAAATTTGAAATTCAGAAAGTGTTGATGCCCGCGCGGTAAGGTATATATTTGTGGCAGCGAGACATACAGGTGAATGGTGGGCTGGTTACAAAAACAAGAATGGAACACCACTGCAATTTCTATAATATTGTTAGACTGATATATTTTATCACGAAAAGTTGAAATTCAGAGTGTATTCATGCTCGCGGCAAGGTATATCTTTGTGACAATGATGCATTGATGTACAACTATAGATGGTGAGCTGGTCCCTTGGTTTAGACTTCACAACAAAAACATGAAACACGGCTGTAATTGCTATCAGGGCTCCCGCTGGCGCTCGCAAAATTCGCAAATTGCCAATATTTTATGCTATTTGCTACACAAATAAGTGTTTAGCGAATGTTTTTGCGAAACTATATTCCGTCGTCTTTAATAGTGTTAGCCTAATATATTTTATCATTAAAAAATATTCATGACCGCGGCAAGGTATATCTTTGTCACAAGGATGCATTGATGTACAACTATTGATGATGCATGGACTGGTCCCTTTAATGGTTTAGACTACACACAAAAAACAAGAAACACCGTTGCAATCATATAATAATTCTGGTTCACTGTCGTCGACGCAGACCCAACATTAAAGCAGTCCTGTCGTGTGAGGAACCGAATGCTGATTTAACGTTGGGACAGCGTCTACGACGCTGGCCCATCGTTAAATCAGCCTTTCCGCGTCAGCACCTCATAAGGACCAGCACCACACAGTGGCGCCCTTGCCCTTGACCACTTAGTCAGCCAGTCAGGCTGAATGGAAAGCGGATAACGTTTGATACGGATACCCTTGTTCATCTAATTCCCCCTATTTGATGATGACCTTCAGATGCCCTTGTTCATCTAATTCTGCCTATTTGATGATGACCTTCACATTGTGGCTACATATTATTGTTTGATGTGGATGCCTTGACGGCTTCTGTCCCGGGATGTCCATTTAACCCGTGGATAAATGGAGGAATCCAACTGCCGGCTCAGGGCTATACGGAATGGAAGGCACAGGGCTATAGGAGGCAATGAGCTGCCGGTACATCGCTATGAAAGGCAACAACAACTGTAATGGAATACAATGGTTGACAATGTAATGGAGCGTAATGCAATGCAATGCAACGAATGGTTATGCAATGCAATGCAATGCAATGCAATGCAAAGCAATGCAATGCAATGCAATGCAATGTAATGCAATACAATGCAATGCAATGCAATGCAATGCAATGCAATGCAATGTAATGCAATACAATGCAATGCAATGCAATGCAATGCAATGCAATGCAATGCAATGCAATGCAAAGCAAAGCAATGCAATGCAATGCAATGCAATGTAATGCAATACAATGCAATGCAATGCAATGCAATGCAATGCAATGCAATGCAATGCAATGCAAAGCAATGCCAAGCAATGCAATGCAATGCAATGCAATGCAATGCAATGCAATGCAATGAAATGCATTGCAAAGCAGTACGATGCAATGCAATACAGTGCAATGCAATGCAATACGATACAAAGCAATATAATGAAAGACAATTCAATCAATTACATTTCAGGTGATGTTCATGTCCTGATAGGCTAATCTCATCCCAATTGTCACTCTGGGAACAAGAATAGAGCAAATACATTTTTTTAATAGTAGTTCTACATCTACCATATAGTTTCTCAGCAATTTGGTGAAGAGGGGTTGATTGTTGGATTCCAAGACTCTCTGCTTAGGTGTCATTAATTCATTTTTTTCCTTAGTCCACATGAGCTGAATTAGTCCAGTTTAGCCTACGGAGTCACCCCAGCAAACACGAGGCGTTGAACCAATGTTGTTATAAGACTAGTCCACCGTCTTCGACGCTGTACGATATGGGAAAATACAGAACTTATTAATTGGGCAAGTGCTGTATTTTCCTATATCCTATTAAGTCACACATGACATAACTGCCATAGATTGCAGTTAAAACTACAGGAAGAGTGCGATATGGGCTGATACATAGTGAAAACCAATGCATGAAGAAATATAAGCTGCTGCCAATATACGTTTCATAGTGACAACCACTGCACAGAGTGTGCTGATGACACTATGTTGAGTAAGAAGCTTGTCTAGCTGTGAGGTAAGGGTTGACCCTTACAGCGCCGGGACTGACTTTAGTCGTCAGAATCTGACGTCTGCAGACGTCAGATTCTGACGACTAATGTCGATTCCCGCACTGTAAGAGTAAAAATATTTCTAATGACCGTAGACCTGGAAAATAGGTATTCAAATGAAGCGGAAAGAGCTAACTAAGACATTTATGATGATTTCAAATCGAAAAAACCCTTTGGTTTCCATGGATTATACGTAAGTATTTCAGCGCTTTAAGGGTTAAGGACTGGTATGTGGGGTCGGGGGCGTGTGTGGGGTGGTAAGTTACGACCAGTGCCTCCCCCTCACAGTGGTGTAAATCCCTCCACAGTGTCAGCCAATCTACCCCCCTCCCCCTCACTGCCAGCACTGCCCCCCCCCCCCAGAGCCAGGCAATCCCCTCCCGTAATAGTCTCTCTCAGTCCCCAAGGAACACTTACTTTCTTCCAGCATTTAACACCACTCAGTCTTACAGTATACAGCTTCTCTTTGTCTTAATCTCCTATTGCTGTCAACTGTATTCTTTCACAACCAAAATAATCAATTAACCAATGTAAAATATTTCAATATAAGTTATTTTCATTGGAAAAATATATTTTGTGCCTGGCCTGATAAAGAGAGATATTTATTTAAGATTGGATCTCCAGACTCTATGTTGAATATTGAATCAATTTCAGTGATAGGTCAACTCCCACACGTAGGAGTGGCTTTGCCTTTATTGCTTGCAGAATCGTTGCTAGAGTGTTTTTTTTCCATCTCATCTCATGTTAATCTCGTCAGTTCTGCATTACGGCTTGACATTTCGCCTTTTGAAGATGGCTTAATGACCAGCTTCAAATGAATGTCAGATTATAAATTAAACATGGGTAATAATGGCGAACAGTATTAGTGGTGACATTAGAAAACGACTGATTGATTGATTGATTGATTGATTGATTGATTGATTGATTGATTGATTGATTGATTGAGTGAGTGAGTGAGTGAGCGAGTGAGTGAGTGGGTGAGTGAGTGAGTGAGTGAGTGAGTGAGTGAGTGAGTGAGTGAGTGAGTGAGTGAGTGAGTGAGTGAGTGAGTGAGTGAGTGAGTGAGTGAGTGAGTGAGTGAGTGAGTGAGTGAGTGAGTGAGTGAGTGAGTGAGTGAGTGAGTGAGTGAGTGAGTGAGTGAGTGAGTGAGTGAGTGAGTGAGTGAGTGAGTGAGTGAGTGAGTGAGTGAGTGAGTGAGTGAGTGAGTGAGTGAGTGAGTGAGTGAGTGAAGCTGAAATGCATTAAAGGCCAGTGTTTAAAACTATCACTGGCCTTCAAGTTTAAAAGAAACAAAATTGTTTTTCTCCGCTCACTCGTAAAAAAACAATTCAATATTGTGGGAAGCCTCCGTGACCGAGAGGTAGCGTGCTCGGCCTCAGACCACCAGGGCTCGATTTTTTAATCCTGTATTTGAGGGCAGTGTCATCTCATTCATCTCATTATCTCTTTCGTCTGAAACAGTTCAGCTTATATGTGCAAATGGCCTATAACCCTATTCATTTATTCACTTTGGCTTTGAGAAGCACATGCCAGTGGATTAAAGACTGGGGACCTGAGATTTGTTGCTTTAATTATAAGGACTAGCTGGATTAACCCTCGCCATGCTGATATACTTTCGTACAAACCATGGAGAACAAAGGGTTTTATTCAACTTGAAATCATCATAAATGTCTCAGTTAGCTCTTTCCGCTTCATTTGAATACCTATGTTATTTGTCTACGACTGTTATGCATATTTTAGTTCCTACAGCAGTGATTGACTTTAGGCTTCAGAATCTGACGTCTACAGACGTCAGATTCTGACGTCTGAAGTCGATCCCCCACTGAAAGAATTAAGAACTGGAGACCTGAGATTTTTTGCTTCACCTATAAGGACAATATGGAGAGGGCGTGCGCGGCGAGGTGATAAATAGGCATCTCGTTAACCACCATTTTGAATTGCCTCTCTCAGAACCTGAAGCAGGCACATAACCCTTTTTACGACATTGACTTTTACGACATTGCCATTGCCGTGTCTCATCAGAATGTATCGTCCCGCGGTTCGCTGCACTATGAGCCGGTCAATATGTCGTGCGCGCATGATCAGACTACATTATGGGATGGATACTGCCCTGGATATAGCAAAAGGCAGTATCTCTGTATGTGTTAAAATGTCATATCATATCAAAACGCAGTATCTATGTATGTGTTATAACGTCATATCAAATCAAAACACAATCTCTCTGTATGTGTTATAATATCATATTAAATCAAAACGCAATATCTTTGTATGATTTATAATTTCATTTCACAACAAAATGAACTATCTATGTATGAGCTATAACGGCATATCATATCAAAACGCAGTAACACTGTATGTGTTATACTGTCCTGTGGTATAAATATTGTCGGCTTTTATAGTTCATTTGTTCTGAAAAAAGTGGCATAGTTCAGTGGTGTAAACATGCTTCAAAACATTAGTTCATTAATTAATTAATTAATTAATTAATTAATTAATTAATTAATTAATTAATTAATTAATTCATTCATTCATTCATTCATTTATTCATGCATTCATGCATTCATGCATTCATTAAATAATTCATTCATTCATTCATTCATTCATTCATTCATTTATTCATTCATTCATTCATTCATTCATTCATTCATTCATTCATTCATTCATTCATTCATTCATTCATTCATTCATTCATTCATTCATTCATTCATTCATTCTTTCATTTATTATTTCATTCATTCATTCGTGCATTTATTCATTCATTCATTATTCCATAGATTCATTCATTCCTTTATTTATTCATTCATTCATTCATTCATTCATTCACTCATTCATTCCTTCATTCATTCATTCATTCATTCATTCATTCATTCATTCATTCATTCATCCATCCACTCATTTACTTATTGATTATATCATTCTCATACCCATTCATATTTTTTTTCATTCATAGAAGTTTTAGAAATACATGTGTTCTAATTAATTGACGCGCCTTACTTTTGATTAATTCAGCCAAGTGACGTAGCATGTGTGATTCGGTCAGTTTTTACATCTTCGTTCTTTTGTTTTTATGAGACAACACAGCAAACTCGGGACCTCCACCCAATGCTGGGGCAACGTTGTCCCATCGTCTACGACGCTGGCACAACATTGACCCAGCATTAGGTGAACACTTCATGCTTGTTGCCTCGCAGTTTGCAGGTAAATATGATCTAGGCGAAATAAATAATGTGTCTTGATTATAATTTTTATTCTTATTATTTCACACCTTGCGGCGATTGCCGTCATTTCCTTTTGATTAATTCAATCAACTGCTGTAACTATATACGTTTTTTGCGTCTTTGTTAATTTGTTTTGTACGTCTTGTCGCCTTGTCACACGGCAGATTGTGATTTTTATTATAGCGCCCCTAACTAGCCCCAGGGTGACTGACGCTCATTAAGCTTTGATAGATGAATGTTCGTCGTTTTATTCCTCGTCTAATTAACGCTAGAAGTCAATAAATAACAAAAATAGACATTTTGAGATGTTGTTGCGTCAATTGTGAGATGGAACCGACGCAATGAATGTTGGCAATTTTAGAGCTTTTGAAATCGGAGTAATTTTAATATTTAGTGATTAATCATTTTCAAATTAACCAGAGCGCTACATAGTATAGTGTAAGCATGTGTTAAACGGAATTTGCACAACAGTGTCATTAACCTAAACGAGCAAGTGATCGAAAATACCCAACTTTTAAAGGGACGTTTGAGCGATAATTGAATTTTTCGTTGCGTAACATTGAAAGAGTTGATCTAAAAACAGCACGCAATGACGCATCATTAAAAGGTGTGATGTTTCTCACATCGAATAACAGAGAAATGAGAAGTCGGAACACAGAACACAAAGAGAAACACGTGTTTCATGGAAACCATTAATCATACAACTGATACAGAACTTTGATCAATCAGAGACGCGCGCATATCTTTGTGGCATTTTTTACAAAGCATGCTTTCTCTTTATTTCGCAGGTGGATGAGATAATTAATGGAGCATTATATGATTATCGCAGTCACAAACACTGGTGTTTAATTAAGGCAAAGAGAAAGAACGAAATTCGATTGATTCGATAGATTCGTAGATCCGAATGTAAGATGCTCGCAGCGTCGAGTATATTCAGATCTACGAATCTTAAAAAAGAAATGCGCTACGAAACGTCTACCAGTCAAATATATCTCCCCTTGGATATGAAAGGGTGTATCTGCCACTTCACAAAGTGGCAGATACACCCTTTCATATCCAAGGGGACGATATGTTTCATAAAGCATGGCTATCTTAACCCTTATAGCGCTGAAATATTTTGTTAAACCATGGAGACCAAAGGGTTTTGTTTCAATTTGAAATCATCATAAATGTCTTAGTTACCTCTTTCCGCTTCATTTGAATACCTATGCTATGGGTATAAATATTTCAATCCCTTCATTGCGGGGACCGTCTTTATACGTCATAATCTGGCGTCTATGGACGTCAGATTATGCCGTATAAAGACGGTCACAGCTTGAAGGAGTTCACTGAAGAGAAGGGTATGTGGCGCAATGGCTGGAGCCCCTGACTGCCTCGCCAGTCATGCATGCGTCCCGGTCTCGAACCCCGCTGTTCCCATGTGTGGTTTTCAGAGGAACAGCTTTGTTTCTATTTGGCAACAGCTTTGTTTCTCCCTTCTCAATGTGACTAGGCGATCACGGTAATGGCAGCCTCGTCGAGTTAAGGTATCGTCGAGTTAAGTGTATCGACGCTAATTTCGCGAAAGGCCACGCGCTGCGCGTTCCTCACAAGGAGTTAACTGCTAATGCTCTCATGTTTTCATCTGAAACAAATCGCTGTCAATATGATTATTATAATGTTTCAATGTATTTTTCATGCGACTATAATTAAATCTTATCTTACCCAATGAAAACTACAACAAATAATATGAGACTATAGGCCTACTCGCCGTCAGATTAACTTGCATCGCACTTTTTTCGCCGATTTCTCTGTCAATTCTCCACCGATTTTCATGAAATTTTGCAAGGGCTATTGCTGAGTCACCCGCCGAATACCGTGACATTTTCATGAAAAAATTGTCCATAGCTCAAAAGTTAGACTCAAAAGTCTGGCATGTAATTCAATTTTTCAACTTTAATTTAACCAGTTAAATGGGTTTATAGAGGGACGTCGTAATTGCAAATTTACTACATGTCAAATGGTCTAACTTTTGAACTATAGAATACTTTTTGATGAAAATGTGAGTGGCGGGGTGACTCAAAAATAGTAATAGCAAAATTTCATGAAAATCATGAAAATCATAAAAATTGACTGAGAAATCGGCGAAAAAACAAGTGATGCAAGTTAGTCTGACGGCGGGTATAAGTCTACATATTGTCCATAGAAGTAGTAAATCATTGCTTTACGTCACTTTTCGGCACAAAAGGTATTTTAAGTGACATTGTAATATGATAAAAACGTTGTAGTCAATTGATGAGATGATACAAGTTACGCTGACGGCGGGTATAAGTCTATATATTGTCTATTGAAAGCCCTGGTAGGAGAAGGGTGATATGAATCAATTGGCGTGTACCTGATAATTCAGCCTTAACCAACACAGGCTCCCCAGGGACCGAGGTCAATTACCAGCCGACCACACTCCACTACTCATCAGCCATCTAATATTGATCAGCGCAGCTTGTGCAACAGCCACGTTTTTTACGGTTGCGTAGTCCGCTGATGATGTGTACCCTCCCTATTGTGACGTAGTTATCAGGGTAATGTAATCTCCACCTATCTCATATCAGGACCTGGTGTCCACAGGGACGTGTAGGGATGACACTCTGATTGCCAGGGCATCATGGTAACCCTTTCAGCGCGAGGAGCGACTTTACTAGTCAGAATCTAAAGTCGATCCCGGCGAGATAGATGTTATTATTTTTTTTTTTTCTTTTTATTTTTTTAGATATAATATAGATGTTATGAGTTTACGGTTACTACATTTTCACCCCTGCAAGAGTGAAAGTGTAGTAACTGTAAACTCTAAAATAATTTTAGTGAGCTCTTTCTGATCCATTAAAATACCTATGTTATGAGTCTACGGTCATTATAAACATTTAAATTCTTGCATTGATCCCTGCTTTGAAATTGAGACACGTTTGATAATGTCCGTAGACCCATAACATAGGTATTCAAATGAATCAGAAAGAGCTAACTAAGACATTTATGATGATTTAAAATTGAAAAGAACCCACTTTGATTCCCATGGTTTATAAAAAAAAGCGCTTTCTAGGTGATGGAAATGTTTTATAACTGTCTTTTATAGTGGCACAGCATTGAGCCACGAATGTCCCAGCATTGACCATTATATCGCTGCCTGTTAATTATTTACACAGATCACTGTCTGTTAGGATTGAGACAGACAGACGACGGGGCTTTACTGAGCATGCGCACTAAACTTCAACCTTTGCCGCGCATAATTGATGCCCATAAACAATGTCATCGTCTATCAAGCGGAATGGATTACCGGGTCACGCGTGGGGTAGGGTGGAGCAACCTGGGCCACGCGTAGATGAGGGTGGAGCTAGGGGAGATTGCCCTAATCTCCCTATTTGGGAGAGAAAATAGATTTAGATTCAATTATATGGATTAGAAAAATAGTTCAGTGCTGACAGCTACGTGAATCATTGAGACTGTCAATACTGGTTGTAGAATCGCTTTAATCATTCAAGCCTAAACTTAAAATTCAAATCTTCATCCAGGCTCTATCGCTATTCTCGACTTGTAGTGGATGAACTTTCAGCAGGTGGCAAATTAAAAGCGTGAGAGGAATAAGCTGCTATAACCTCCAACATAGTGTTCTGCAAAAAAGTTTATACGTGGTCTATATGTGGTTTATACGTGGTCTATACGTGGTTTATGCGTTGGACGTTACCGGGTTTATTCCCCTCACGCTCACGCTGACTGACGCTTTCATCCCGTGCCGTGTTACCATGTATTAGGCGCTGATACGGAGACGTCGTGTTCGCAGATCATCATGTATTAGGCGCAGATATTCAGACGCCGTGTTCGCAGATCATCATCTCCTCATAATAAATATTGACAATATCCGGTCACGTGATCATCATGGCGTTGTCAGCCCTCATTACGCCTCTTGGCGGTGAATGGTATAACCTTAATAAGTCACCTCTCCCATTTCTCATCTGGGGGACAGATATTTAATGCTGGGCCGACTTGTAAAGCATTGGCCCATCATTGAACAAACGTTCAGCTACTGCAGTGGATGTTTAGGGATGCTGACAAGTCCGTTATCCAATTTTGGTTTATTGTTGGGCCAGCGTCGTAGACACTGGCCCAACAATAAACCGGCATTGGATCAATATCTCGTGTTAACAGGGATATCATCCCAGCGCAAACATAAAACATTTGTACAATGTTGCATCAACGTCGAGCCGACGTTGTAGAAATGTTATGCAAATATTTTGTCTTTGCTGGGATGATATAATCTGTTATAATCTGGCCGACGGTAGAAGATTATCCAAAATGAAAGTTAGCTTTTCGCACATTACCGAGGTAATTCTCAAGCGATTTACATAAACACTTTTTTAAAGTCATTTGACTGAGACATCAACGTAAAGCCAGGTATTATTCTGGACTATGAATCGTCGTTGAAGCAACTGTAGTGACATTACAAGTGCAGGTCTAACAAGAAAATGATTAGGTCTTTGTACTTCTACATATATAGTAGATGAGACATATATATAACAACCAAATTAATGGGTTATTGCAAATGGTCAGAATGCCTCCGAATACTAGCATTTTTTGTATTATATTTGACCATTCACCACAAATATCCCCTGCTACAAATTACCGGGGCACGACAAATAACCACACTAATCAATGGTTAATGTATTTCTAGATGTTATAAACATTATAAGTAGATTGTTGATATCGTTACGAGTTCAAGTTTTCATTTCTTATATACGCCAAACAGAAAATAAGTAGTGTACTTGAAAAAAATCTTACATCCGTCTGTCCGCCCATCTGTCTGTCCGTCTGTCTAAGATCCAGACGATTGCATTTGAGATCCACAGAAAAGGTAATCTTAAAATATTATCTATTGGATGCTTAATATTTTGAGATGTAGAGTAATTTAAATTTTATAAAAGTCCATATACCCTTACCACTGGAAGATTGTAGGTGGCAAAAACTGATCATTCAGAACATGTTCGAAACATTGTGGGGATCTTTCCAACTAGAAGATCGCGTTTGAGTTTCATACAAAAAAAAAATACGATCTCTTCTAGAACATTCGTTTTCTGAATGTTGTCTGTCCTACATACCCCCCCCCCCCCATACGAGCCCAGCATCAATCACACCATGATATATGATTAAATTTGTTGCAGAAATCGACGCAGACGATGGAAGAACTACATCCATTTTGTATTTTTTCTCTGCTCATACCAGAAGAAAAATATCCAGCAAACACGATGAATTGAATCAATACTGGCTTAATGTTGGCCCAGCGTCTACGACACTGGGCCAACATTAAGCCAACATTGGTTCACTGCCTTGTGTTTGCTGGGCGTCTCCCTCAGACAGCTAGGTATATTTTTCTTTTCATGATCTTATTTTTCTCCGACGGACACGTACACATCTGTCATGTCATGATCCAATCTCCCCCAGCCATACATCAGACAATGGCCCAATGCTGGGTTAATACTGGCCCAGCGTTGTAAACGTTGAACCAACATTGAATCAACATTGGGTCGGCACCTTATCTCTCCCAGACCACAAGAAGTGTTGAACCAATGTTGGATTAATGTTGGGCCAGCGTCGTACAGTGTGACCCAACATTAAACCAGCATTGTCTTAATGTATTGTGTTACTGGGAAGACTGACACGTACATATCTGTCATCTCATGATTGAATTATATATATTATCTGCCTCCGTTCAGACAGACTCGGTGTAAGTCTATATATAGAATAAATGAATAAGGTTCTGGGTACTCCTCTGCACCTACAAGCTGAACAGGACCAGGTGAAACTCCTGAGGATGGTGAGATGAATTATATGACAAATGAAATGAAATAAATGGGGCTTTGTGCCACCTTTGTGCACATATAGGCTAAACTGGATCAGGTGAAAGCAGAAGCTGGTGAGATGAATCATATGACACTGCCATCTACATACAGGATTCGAAATACGAGCCCTGGCGGTCTGACCGAACACGCTACCTAATGCTCACAGAGGCTCTTCACACAGACACGTATATGTTTTGGAGAATTTAAATTGATCATATTAAAGTAATTCAATAGACGCGTGTAATGTATAACAGAATAATGGCATGCTCTTAAAAGAGATAAAATTCCAATGTAGCATTCAAATAAATTGTATGCCAGAAAAGCATGCGTGCGTGGTAACAAAAGCGGGTATATAACGATAAAAAACACTAAAATATCATTACATTGTATGTACTCAGTCAAAACTTTTATTATGCATTTCACATATGTGCACATGCTTATTTCCTAATTCAACTTCGTTCTTTACATTCATTAACAACCAAAACGTGAGATTATTTGGTGCACGAGAGTAAAAGTGAGAGCAGACAGTTATTCATTTCACGAAAATTTAGTTTGAAAATACTTATTTAAAAATACTATGCCCCCTCCCCTGGTAATTGAATGGTGGCCCTCTTACGACAGCCTTACACAATTGGAAGCTTGTGGTTTCGACACCTAACTCAGGGCATTCGCTAAGAGCAGTATAGTTCCGACCACGGGCGATGTCCAAGCAAACACAAAGCATTTGTTTACCATTTGTACAACGTCAGCCCAACGTCTTTGACGTTGGGCTGACGTTGCACAAATGTTATACAAATGGTTTGTGCTCGCTGGGATTGCCATAATATACATTAATCAACATCAAGCAATATCCACTCAAACACAGGTAAACCTGCGTACCATGGAGATAATACATAATACATACAGTGGATATAGCCATAAAATAAAAATAAGCCGAGGCCCGCGTGTTTGTACACACAGGGGGCATGGTATCTCTATCACAGATACACACGCACATATATCATCATTGATATAAGCCTACATGAATGTTGGTTTAGGTAATTGGTAGTGACTGCGCATGTGCGACAAACACCCATTCAGATCAGATGACGTCACAGACAGATTTCTCTGCTATTAGCTCCGTAACACGGATTAGAAAAAATATATTGGCTAAATCTAGGCTGGTGTAATATATAGATCTGCTGACGATTCAAATCCGATGATTGATGAGTTGAATGACAACATTTCAAATGACTGATAAAACAACCTTTCCACTCCAAATAACGAATTAGGCGCCCGTGGTTTGAGGATATAGATGTTAAAGGGTCTAGATAGTCATTAAGTTATTAATGATCTAATAACCCTTTCAGTGCGGGGACCGTCTTTATACGTCATAATCTGACGTCTGTAGATGTCAGATTATGATATATAACGACTGTCCCCGCACTGAAAGAATTAAAATATTTCTAATGGTCGTAGACCCATAACATAGGTATTCAAGTGAAGCCGACAGAGCTAACTAAGACTTCATGCTGGTTTCAAATTGAAAAATACTTTGGTCTTCATGGTTTAACCCTTTAAGCCCCCACGATGCATTAAAGCATCATTTTACATCACTGTAAACAGACTTAATTTTCCTACAACCAAGGGTTTTAGAACGAAAATTTCCATGAAACTGGTTTACCAATACATAGTAATTTTCTTTAATTTTTAAACCACATCAAATCATCTTCATCCACTACAAGTCGAGAATTGCGATAGCAATTCGCGGCTTGTAGTGGATGAAGATGACAATGGTAAACTCAGGCTTGAAAGGGTTAAACAAAATGGTGCTGTAACGGTAAAAGTGGACAGTCCTTCATTTTACTTAGAAGAATACAAACCACATTTCAATCAAAAACTAATTTTTTTACGTTATCGGGGATTTCCCAGGCGTAATTCAGCTATAGTTAGAAGGGCCCAAGTCTTGTATTCTACCCCCTAATTTAAATTACAACTGAATGACGGTGGTGATTGGCCGATATCGTCATGTGACAGGCTGAACCACTCTTCGGAGATCCTTTGTATTAGCACTTGTGCTACTTGGAAATCCCAATAAATATGTTTATACCAACCACTCTTCGATTGGATGGGGGTAGAATACAAGACTTGGACCGTAAGAAGGATCTCGCTTCTATGTTTCGGCTAAGAATGCTTTTTGACAACCATGAATGAATCTAGGTGCTGTGCAGTAGCACGTCAATAATATATGCAGATTCTACCGGGGCGTTGATAATACCTTTAACATCATGTCTCCATGGTCATGAGATGTGTAGTGAGATGTAGTGACGTCATAAGAGGGCTTCCCCAGGGAGGGGATTCCCTGCCAGTATATCATCCACGCTCTGTCCACACTAACTCCCCCACAGGACACATCATGCATAAGTACATTCGAATATGGACGTCCCAATAGTCAGGCATAGTTCATCAGGTACTGTGTTATCAGCATGTATTGGAGCCAGTTATTTACTCAAATTTTACTTTTTATAGTAGAAGCTGGTATGATTATCCACTCCTATATGGCTTGGGTGTCTTTTCAAGTTAAAAAATCTAAAAATCCAATAAAAACTCGTAATTGGGTGAGTGGTTCAAACACCAACCCGGATTTTTTATTTGTGTTTTTTTTTGTGTTTTTGTGCTTTTTTGTACATGTTTGCAAACAATTGTATATGGGTGTACTTGTTTTTTTAAAGAGTGTTCTAGCACGTGCTACTGTATATTAGTGTTTTGATGCTTAACATCACATTCTGCAGAAAAGAGCGAAAGCCTCCCTTGCACCAATTGTTAACTCCACTTTTCATTTTCATTCACCCTGAGTTACTGTTACTACTACAGACAGACAGACAGACAGACAGACAGACAGACAGACAGACAGACAGACAGACAGACATATATTTTGTTGACATAAAGAAAAGTCATTACTGACTTATTTGTCATAAAAATGATAGAATATATGTACATGTATATACAAGATGGTTTATTTGCTGAAATCACTGCTGAAATTCCTAACTCAATGTGATATGTATCGTAAAATTAAGCTAAATGCATTTATGAACAGAGACATTTTCTGTATATTATTAATATCGCTTACATTTTTCTAGGATTTTTTTCCCTCATTCATCGTTAACATTATTTTAGTGTCTGCAGATCAAGTGGAATCCCTGTGGATATGCAAAAACCTCGGTGGAATGTTTCAAGGAGGTTTGAAATTATTACCAAATCACCCGTTCAATTGATTATGCTGAATTTTTTTTATATTTTTATTACTGTTAGAAGGTCTGAAGCGAGGATATGGCAGAAAAAAGAAATTTAGAAAAAAATCGCTATGACACACATCTATTCATAAACTTGTATCATTCTAATTATTTGAGTATCATTTTTCATTCACTTTAAGTGAATCGCTGCTGCAATGCACACCTTGAGAATGCCAGATTTTATAAAAAAAAAAGATAACTAAGTATAACGCATGCGCTAGGTTGTGCAAAACTTACGTCATGAACACAAGAGACTTGACCCAACGTTGGGTTGATGTTGGGCCAACATCGCAGACGGTGAACCCCAGATTCACTCTCGTGCTCACACGATCTCTAACGCTGTGGGCATTAAATGACACCTCAGGCGTCAAAGACAGCCGTCAAAGACAGGCGTCAGAGTCAGGCGTCAGCACTCTATGAAGATCAGAGACAAGCTGACCCTGTGAGCTGTGGGACCGCATATTGTATTAACCATTTCAATCCTGAATTCACCATTGTCATCTTCATCCACTACAAGCCGCGAATTGCTGTCGCAATTCTCGACTTGCAGTGGATGAAGATGATTTGATGTGGGTAAAAATTAAAGAAAATTACCATGTATTTGCAAACCAGTTTAATCTGTATTTTTAGGGATGTAAAATGATGCTTTAATGCATCGTGAGGGCTTAAAGGGTTACAAGTTTCAAACTAAATAAAATGCCATAGAGTCGACAAAATAGCTTTTGATAGAGGCTTGGTTAATATAACCACTCAATTTAAAAACGTGTCAACAGAATAATAGAAATATATATTCTCATTTAATGCTGGACATTGTGTTAACAATTCCATTTTTAAATAAATGAAAAACAAGCATTTTATTTTATTTAGCTTTTGACCAATACATATATATATTTAAAAACATTTAAAAAAAAATATACACATTATATCATTAAAATATTATATACAACATTGGTCGTGCTGCGCTAGAACAGGCTTATAGAAGCCTCTGCAAGCCAGGCAGCATTTCAGTAAGACAAGGGTTGATTCATTTTGACCTAATGTTGGTTTAATGCTGAGCCACCGCTGGTGACGTTGCCCAGCATTGAACTAACATTAAGTTAGTGCATTATGGGGGGACATGCACGCCCTGAGAAATCAATTGGTGAAGATTTCCCAATATCGCTCACCACCGCAGGCACGGGTCCCCGAGGGAGCCGTGCAGGGCGGTCTATATCCCTTGGGGACTCGTACAGCGCAGTCAACAAATATCTCACCCTTTGGTTCAGTAGCTGTCCTACAGAGACGACACCTTCTGAATCCTAGGTCACCATGCCTGGAGGCACGGTTGAAGCGACACAATCAGGCTAAAATCATCAAAAAATCAGTATTTTTATTTTGGCTTCTTAATATGGACATAATATGTGAACATATCCACCGACTAGAATTTGCAGAAGTCTTTTATATTTCGGGTTGCTGTGGCAACGTAGCAAGTGTGCCGAAAGCCCCATTTATCAGTTATTCTCGTATTTCTTATTTTGGACATGCATGTCCGAAATTAAACTTATTACTTGTTTCTCGCTTAACTGGCAAATGTGCAACACAAAATTAAAAAAAAACTTACGCAATTCTAGTCTATGGAAATATAGAAATATTATGGCCATATCAAGAAGCCAAAATAAAAATGCAGTTTTTTATGATTTTAGCCTGATTGTGTCGCTTAAATATACGTCGATACTACTCTTTCCAGGCTGAATGTACAAGTGCGTACATTATAACCTCCATTCACTACAAGCGGCGAATTAGCAGGTTCTACTGTACTTAAAACACACCACTACATTATTTTCATTGTCCGACCACTACATTCTAAGCCGGGAATGAAGAGTTATTGTTCATCAAGTACAGACGATTTATCATGGTAGGCTTATGATACTTTAATCAGTCAGGCGCGACCGAACTGTTGATTATGAGGGATTTTTATTATGGTCGGATGTTTTTTAAGTCAGTTAAAACCCTCGGAGCTCTACATTCTTAGCTATACATAAGAGTGTTTTCTGGGTAGACTGTTTTAACCCTTTAAATGCTAAGCATGACTATATAGTTCTTTTTAAATCACTGTCATCAGAAATTGAAGGTGTGTTTAAACATCAAGATTTGTCCAAATATGAGTAAATTTCATTCACTTGAAGTTGTGTGTCGCCGTAGGTATTGGAATAACGCTGACTGATACTTTTTGGTTTCGTGTGAACAACGTCATAATTAGCAGCTCTGCAGTACGACATATTCCTTTTGTTGAATTTGCATAGCTGAATGTGTGTGTTTGTAACGTTGGATGACCTCTCCATGTTGACTGAAGCCCTTATGTGGACACATAGAATATCATGTTTGACTTGTAGTCACGAATCAGGAGGAAATATAGCAAATCTTTATGGGATCCCAAGAACAAGAACAAGGAGACTTACACAATCATATTTTGATATACATGTAGATATATTGCAAAGTTATTAAATATTTCACGAAAGTAAAAAATTCTGTTTTTACAATCCAGATATGCCAAGATAAACTTTTGAAAGGCGAGATAGAGGCGGTTTTTTTAATGTTGTGGAATATTGTTTTTTATGAATATACTCAAATTATTGTTTTTTTTATGAATGTACTCACAAACTAAATGCAAACCATATAATTTTAAAACGTGTATTGAAAAAATAATAATTCATTTTAATTATTTTTAATCAGTCAATCCATATCAAAACGAACTTTCTTTAGCAAATGCAGTGACTTGCATGGTCGGCGAGAGATAAATGTTCAGCCGCATCATATTTAAAGTGATTACAAATATTAACATGCTTATTTGCTAAATGGATTTATTTACATTGATTTACATTTACATTACATTGTTGTTTTAAATTTAATGTTCAATATGCAATATAACAGTCAATTTAAAATACCCTTTTTGCCCCTTTTAGTTGATTGCGCTCCTGATTATCAGCTTTTAAACCACAATAATTGATACTTTTAAGATCGTTCCAATTATTTTTAATTATATTGAAAGATTTATATCTTTTCTGGAAATTTCGTTTCCTTTTTGCAGATAAAGCTAGGATGTCGTGGAGCGAATATTAAACATCAATGGTGTGTCGGTTTAATGCTGGGCCACCGTCTGCGACGTTGGCCTAACATTAAACCACCACACCATCAACGCGTCTGGTGTTAGTCGGCAGCATCATCATCATTATCTTACGTTGTGAGCAGTGAATTGCAACAGTGGAAATAATCACTTTTCTCGTTAATTCTTTATATTCACGTGAATCACATCGTCAAATTAAATTACCCAGCCCGCTAATGTATAAGAAATGACACACTAGTTGTGTATTTATAACTACAGATAAAAACAATGAACGTTTCCGGACGGTTTCCATTTGTTTCTTGCCATTATACATGAGGGTATAGTTTTTCACATTACAGGCTGTTAATAGCTTTCGAACGTTCGATACATAAACGTATATGTATTTTAGCTGCTTGGTGTTATCATATTTATATAGACAGATCATAGCTTTTTGACATACATTGTAATTAAAAATCATTTCTGACTTATCTGTCATATATATATGCAAGACGGTTAGTTTTGTAAAATAAAATACGCGAGAATTTATTATGATATATTATGCTATATAAACCATAAAGTGTGATTTTGTACAACTGAATTTTGAATTGCTCTCAGTTATGTTGTCCTTTTTCTTATAAGCAAATGAATAAATGAATGATCATAAACTAAATCATAATGTTCTTTGTATGGCCCAGTTCTGTGTTTTTTGCTGAATACTTATCTATTCATGCTTTATGTCTGTCTTAGTCTATAACAAAATGTTCTCGTAGTCGAATAAGGTTGTTCACTAAATCCCTCTCTCCAATTACTGCACATGATTCAATGCAATGAATAAAATTGTGTGAGCGCATACAGACTAAACTGGGTGAATTATTCCACGCATGCTACCAACTCAGTCACTGCGGCTCCACTGAATGCAAGATCGATCACACACAATACGTGATGGTGGCCCAATGCTGGCTTAATTCAGGGCCATCGTCGCAGACGCTTGGCCAACATTAAGCCAGCCATGCAAATTGCAAATTTTTGGTTTCAAAATAAACAAATGTGAGTAATTTTCACCCGAGACACAACTTTAAGCGGGTGAAAATTAAAATAATTTAATTTAATGGTTTATTCGTTACAATATTGAAATATTTTATAAGCCATGCAGACCAAAGGGTTTTTCAATTTGAAATCATCATAAATGTCTTAGTTACCTCTTTTCGCTTCATTTGAATACCTACTTGCTATGGATCTATGGCCATTAGACATATTTTAACTTTTTCAGTGCGGAGATCGACTTTAGACGTCATAATCTGACATCTATAGACGTCAGATTCTGGCGTCTATAGGTGTCAGATTTTGACGTCTATATATTTCATATTCAGACGTCTATTAAATTCTGACGTCTATACACGTTAGAATCTGACGTAGGCCTCAGGGTTAATACTTGAGCAGGCATACCTGGCATATTGACAAACCAATAATGGGACAACACTACGCACGCTGGGCATTAACTGTGTGTTGTGACTGAATAACATAGTCACCACAGGATCTGTTGTATGATTTGTGGGCCAATGTTACACACTGGGCCAACATTGGTCAGACATTGGCGAGGCTTAATATATCCAGCCACATGATCTGTATGATTTCTGTGCCAATGTTACACACGTTGAGCCAGCATTGGCCCAGCGTTGTCTATGTATTGTGATCCCACCATCTGATCAGTTGCAGGATTTGCGTTTCACATCCAGGTCGGGAGTTGCCATCTCACGCGCCGGAGGTCCTGGAGAGTCCGGCCGTGCATGACTCCACATATCACCAACAACCTCCACAACGACAGAGATCTAACACTCTGAGACATCGCGTAGGCGACAGAGTTTATAATAACAGACTCTGTAGACCTACTCTGAACAAATTCAATAGAGATTGAATTGCCTTGCTCTGTATAACCATTGTCAAATTTGTACTATGAAATCTACTAATGAAAAAAAATCTGTACTATGAAATCTACTAATGAAAAAAAAATTCTTTGTAATGACTTTGAAATTACAGACTTACATCTCATTGAAATGATCAATTGACGGAATGGTTTAACTATCAATCTTTATAATCATTTCAATAGAGTCACTTTCACATTTTTCATGAAATTGTTGATCTCCGCGTACACTTGCTACCAGCATACACAAACACAGCTTTTTCTATGCTGCCCAACGTCTATAATCGGCTTCCCATGTGCGCGAGGGTGCAGTGGTTAAAACTGGCTGCTTGGAAAATCGGAGATAGAGGGTTTGAACCCCGCTCTGGTATTCAAGTTTCAAAGAACCAAAATGTTTCTTCCCTGCTCACTCGGAAAGATTCAACAATGTGGGAAGCATCGGTGACCGAAAAGTAGCGAGCTTGGCCTCAGACCGCCAAGATTCGAATTTCGAATCCTGTGTCTGGAGGGCAGGCTCATTTCATCCATCTCACTATCCTTCAGGGGTTTCTACTGGCCCAATTCAGCTTATATGTGCACAAAGTATGCGCGTACAAAATAAAATCGCTACATATAGCGATTTGTCTACGCACTACCGTTTTGAGATAAATCCCTATATTTAAGTAAAAATGCATATCTTTTACAAGAATTATGTTCGCTCCCCTCAAGGTTTATTTATCGGACTAACACCGTATTTGTTAGATATGGAGACTGTACATGTATATCACCAACGAAAGGCGACCTTAGAATCTGATTTTTTTACCAATTTTTTGGGTGCAGTTCCCAAACACACGCCCCCCCCTTTATTCAGATTCTCGAGTCGCCCAAGTATGAGTTGGTTATGGTGACTGCACATATTAGCCACGGAGGCAATCTTAATCTTGCAATTTGTAAACACCATGCAGAAGGGACAACCGTCGTATAAAATGACATATATCCTTGACTGTGAGACACTGCATATATCTGTCAACACCAGAAGGATAATACAGTAATCGTACATAATATACTGTATGTGTCTGATATCTGTAAATACCAAAACGGACATACACCAGTCGTACATAATAGATCAGACGTGATGACTACATATCAGCTGCTCCAGGGTTCGAGTGCTCAGGAGATATGGCACTCCAGCGACTCCGCTTCAGCTAACACGTGACGATGAGCCAATGTTCAAATAACCCTGTTCCCGTCAAGTTGTATTATCTGAATTTTCACCCACTTAAAGTTGTGTCTCGCTACCGCCACCCACGACTTCAAGGTTATAATTATATGGCTAAAGCTATCAAACATAGAAAAAATACTGTTGTATATATAGGTCAATAGGTGGCACCACTGCATAATGTATTACACGCATTTGTATGGTAAAATTCACAAGTTGACCATCTTATTGTCGACTATCTTCGATCAACGTCTTGTGCTGGCTGTGAAGTAGGACTAGTACAGATCTGTTAGATATAAGCATGTTTTTATTATTGTAACAAACATATTTTTCAGGGGGTTGGGGGCTGGACGGGGCTCATCCTATAATCCACCATAGAAGTGAAAGGGTGTATCTGCCACTTCACAAAGTGGCAGATACACACTCCTTTCACGTCTATGGGTAAAATAAACTATTCTCCGGACACAAACTAGCTAGAAGGGACGTGTCTCTATGGTGTATGTCCACAGACCTCTTATCTCAAGTCTCAGCTGGGACCATGGTAACCTCTACATGTCACCATGGAGACGGCAGATAGACCACCCCAATAGCACCTCTGACCTGTCACCATGGAAACGTGTAGATCATATACCACAAACTAAGTTTATCTCAATAATAATCCCTGTTCAGGAACCATGGATACCAGCTAAAAAACGTGAAGTCAGTTGCCCCGTTACTATTGAACATCAAAATGACCACTATGTGGTCAACAGCAGACACAAGACGTGGAATCAATGTTGGTTTAACGTTGGTCCAACGTCGTAAACGGTGGACCAAAATTAAACCAACATTGATTCAACGTCTTGTGTCTGCTGGGTAGTCACATGTAACTTGACCAGACTTCACTGTGTCACCATATAGATAGCACTACAGACAAATTAGCAGTAACATACTACATCACATGCAGACCTATTGTGACCAGAAGACACAGTGTCACCATATAGATAGCATTACAGACAAATTAGCGGTAACATAGTACATCACATGAAGACCTGTTGTGACCAGAAGGCACACTGTAGCTATATAGATAGCACTTCAGGCTACATTGTTCTGCAAAATCCATGGTGCTCTTGGCCACTGAATTGGCTTCGACATTTAATAAACGTCGATTAAACATTGAAACAACGTCATTTTGACTTTATCAGTAAGCAGTTACTGCTGTTTTCCTTAAGCCTTTCATCGCGGGGATCGACTGTAGACTTCAGATTCTGACGTCTAACGTCGATCCCCGCACTGTAAGAATAAACATATTTATAATGGCCGTACACCCATAACATAGGTAGGCAAATGAAGCGGAAAGAGCTGACTAAGCCATTTATGATTATTTTAAGTTGACAAAACCCTTTTATCTCCATGGCTTATACGAAAATATTTCAGAGCTGTAAGGGTTAAGATGATGCTATATTCTAGGACACAACTATTTTGCAAAATCTGTAGCCCCGTTTTCGAATTTCGTAAATTATATTATATGCCGTATTGCAAAAGTTAGACCATTTGACATGTAGTAAATTGAAATTATGACGCTCCTCTATAAAACCATTACACTAATTCTTGAATTTTATTACATGTCAAAGGTCTTTTGAAATATCCAATATAATTTGTCAAAAGTTTTTTGAAATATCCAATATAATTTGTCAAAGGTCGTTTGAAATATCCAATATAATTTTGCGAATTTTTAGTCGAAGTTAGGACATGACTTGGAAATGGCCTGCTCAACATTTTAAGAAAATTGCTTCAGAATTGACGGAGAAATCGACGAAAAGCATGCGCCACAGAATTACCAAAGTAATTGTGTTCTATACTATAATGTAGAGCATACATCAGCGCTTTAACCCTTACAGCGCGGGGATCGACTTTAGTCGTCCGAATCTGACGTCAGTAGACGGCAGATTCTGACGACTAAAGTCGATCCCCGCACTGAAAGAATTAAAATATTTCTAATGACCGTAGACACATAACATAGGTATTCAAATGAATCGGAAAGAGCTAAATAATACATTTATGATGATTTCAAAACGAAAAAAACCCTTTGGCCTCCATGAATTTTACAAAAAAATTCAGCGCTTTAAGGGTTGATGTTTCAGATGATGCTAATATAGAGAATACATCTGTGACTGTCACCCTTGCTTGCTGTCAGCATTCCTTGCTGTCAGAACACAAATGAAGACAGGTTATGTTGTAAGTCTACAAATCAGGCCGTTAGGCGGCGCTGTCATAGGCTGCAGAGTTTAATTGTGACAAATGTAGACAATGACCTTGACCTATGCAGGAGTATGTAGACATAGGTCATTTTAGGAAAGGTGGATAGTTATTTTTCCTATCTTATCGCATGCGGCTCATACCTTAATACTAATAAAACATCGCGCTTTCTCAATTATTTCAAATCATTGCATGACACTAAATTGAAAGATTTTCAAGTAATTTCATAGAGAACGATAAATTCACCAGAAATAGAAAGTATTGAAAGTTTGTTTTTCAAACCACAATAAAACTTCGGCGATAAGCTCTACGAATGCGTTACTAACAAAAAATGCAACTACAGAGATGATTTCAAAATCATACGTACGACGTTCATTGTGACCGAGGTCTATTCCCTACACAATTAAATATTTGTATACAAACCATGGAGACCAAAGGGTTTTTTTCAATTTGAAATCATCATAAATGTCTTAGTTAATACTTTCCGCTTCATTTGAATACCCATGTTATGGGTTTAGGGCCATTAGAAATTTTTTAAATCTTACAGCGCGGGGATCGACTTTAGACGTCAGAATCTGACGTCCGTAGAAGTCATACAGACGTCAGATTCTGACGTCTAAAGACGGGTAAACACCACACATTGTAAAGGAGCTCAATTGTAATCAGGTAATGGACATATACCATAAGATACAGAAAAGCCGTAGAAATTGCTCTTGCTACAGTCTCTGATGGTAAATATTTGAGGATAGACTAATGGCTTTGAATATATTCACGCCGATGGCTTTTGGAAATAAAAATAAGGGTCGGTTTGTAATTTTGTTGCTCTTAAGTCAAAGACAGATGACTTGAGTCTGGGGTCACCTTATTTTATTATTTTGCAAAGATAGATAACGTGGCCGCAGTTAGCATGCCATGGTCATATTAGACAGGCAGAATATTGGCAAAATTTACGCTAACCTTGAAACTCTTACAGAAGTTTATATTCTGATTGATTTGTGTTCAGCAGAGGCTAATGTAATCATTTCCACCGGGAGTACCAAATTTCATCCAGTGACAATTTTTTAATTTGCATATTTCCAAGATGGCCGCCAATCGCTAAACTCATATCTAAAAATGGCATATCTCTGCGCACATTTGTTCAAATTTTATGATAATTGAGTCGATTTCCATCAAACCAAAAGCCATCAGTACATTTTTGCCATTAGAAGAGTTTATTTAAAATCAAGGTCAAAGGTCAAGGCCATTTAATGGGTCTGATAAGGCTAGAAAAGGCATCTAACGTGTCTCGTGACCTATTTTCTGATTACGATTATTCACAAAAGTAAAAAAACAGGTCATGGGCAGGAATCTATCTCCAGTGCTGGCTTGGCCACATGCAATTCACACTGGTGTAGACCAGTCTCTCGGAAAGCTGACATCACTGACTGACTGCTAAGCAAATAATGTCAGTGTCACTAGGTTTTGCCATCGGGACTCCCTGAAGACCTCCTGCTTTTGTCGCATAATTGGTATGTACGAAGATCATCATGTCCGCCTCCTCGTGAGTACAGAGGGCAAATTCATCTAGGTCGATCATGTGGTTGCTGATGAAATCTTCTTTTGATATAAATGATCATATTAAATCACTGTTTCTGAGAAAAATGCGCCAGTTGGATGGAATTCTGCACTTGTTTGACACCCTTCATCTCACTAACGTCCTCGCTTAAGTTGACTTCAATTTTCACACCACTTGACCTATATACGTTGAACACAATGTCCGTCCTATTGTGATTGGCAGAGTGTGCCTGTATTACGGAGAGAACATCAAATGTGTCATATTCTTCAAATGTCCTTGAGCTCCTTGGTGGCTTGGTGCTCATGATGGCTGCATGGTATGCTCAGTATCTTCTTTTGTTGTGCAAGCCGTCTCCTACTACGTGATGAAGCATGTGACTTCAGGACCAGTGACCATCCATCTTCTGAGTGCGGCAGGATCTCCAGCTCCACCATCAGCCTTAACGACTGTGTTCGCTTGCTAAAGAGCCAGGTCAATAATTATTGGTGTGAATTTTCGGCTCGATTTATGCACAATAACATTTCGGTTCAGAAAGTCTGAGCCATCTGAGGTTGTTTTGTAGAGTCTTTGTAGAGAACAGGAGTATATTGTGCATAATTTACATTGTTTTTGGCAAATAAGAATGGTATCAGTTCGGTCAGTGACTGACAGTACAGATAGAAGTTTGTCTTCTATAATTAGATCAACAAGAGGATCGGCAACACCAGGTACCAGAACTGGAACTAGGACTCTGAAGTTTGTGACTCTCACACCACGCTTCGACGTCGAGAGCTTCCTCGGTGTTTTCAGTTACGCCGCAGTAGTCAGGATAGGCTTTACAAAGTGCTACATCCGTTTACTTGGTACATCTGCCGGGTGCTAGTGCATTGTTCCTCCTCAGTGCTTCCTCCGCCTTTGTCAAGCCTTGTATGATCCAGAACAAAGGACACCGAGTGCATAGAAGAGAAGTACTGCATGTTCGTCGCAATCATGGTATAGCAGCCATAGTGATACTCAGGAGAATTGGTAGGACTCTATATAGATGAGATATTCTTGTTTCTCCTCTTGAAAAATACAGCACGGACTAACAACATCTAACCTAACTAGTTTACTATAGATGACAGATCTGGGCTCATTAGACAGCATTTCTGACACTAAGTTTAGACCTAGCTGATGCTAAACCCCGTTGCTGAGTCCCACAGCAGTGAAGTCACTAGTGTGTCCTTGTTGAGCCATGACATTGCCAAGAGCTTGTATTTCATCAAGACCATGTTCCATTGCAAGGACCAGTGCCGATATTCATCCATAAGATGTGGATGACTTATAAAACACAGGTACTACATCTACTGCACAGCCCTATTTTGCGACTGCCGCAAAAGTTGTGGCAAAACTACCCCGAAAAGTGATTTAATGCTGAAAAAGGCAGCCATCTTAAAAAATTGCCGCCATCTTGGATATTCGGTTTAGCAAAATAAAAATTCAGATTCCTCATACCCCAAAATATATGATTTGACACCAATATCTTTAAAATAGGACAATTATCTGGGGTTTCATTCCAAAACATATATTTTGATATTAAAAATGGCGGCCATCTTCAAAATGGCGGCCATCTCGAAATTTTGATCGGCTAAAGTTTTTTTTCAAAGAAGTAGCCCACAGGGAGTATTCATGCCAATTGTGCTGCTTGTATCCGGATTTGAAAGATTCTCCTAAAAAAACACCCACTTTTCGCTGCCCCACTATGCATTGTTGGTCTCCGCGTATATGTACTATGTTCAGGCTACTTTGCCAGAATGACTTTGAAAGTATGACGGTATACCCGTCATGCTAGTCCATAGGTTGCACTAATCCATGACGGGTGCACCCGTCATGTTAGACCTGAATAGGTTAAAGAATTGCTGTTTTGGTTAGGTGAAATTCGGTCGCGCGCCACATTTGATACCTTTTTTAACCTTATCAGACCCATCAAATAGCCTTGACCTTTGACCTTGACTTCCAAATAATCTTAAAATGTTTACTTGTGGCATTTGGTTAGATAGAAATCGACTCCAAGATCATCAAATTTGAACAAGTAGGCCCAGATATATGTCATTTTATAGATTTAGGCCTAGCGAATGGCGGCCATCTTGAAAATATGCAAATAAAAAAATTGCCACTGAGTGAAATTTAGTACTCCCGGTTGAAATGATGACTCTAGCCTATACTGAACACAACTCAATCAAAATATAAACTTCTGTATGAATTTCCAGGTTATATCCGCCTGACTATATAGTTATGATAGTCTGTGTGTAAACTGAAACATGGTAAACATGGTGAACTCAAATGCCGCTCAATGGTTTGTTTTCTATTTTTCAATCATTTCACGTTGGAATTCCGAACGCAATTTGCAATTTGCAACAAAAAACGTCGTTATTTATTACAAATCTACATCTCCCAAATGTAATTATTTGATTAACTGAGCATCTATTACAAACCATTATATAATATTCAGTGTAGATACATATAAAAATAAAACACCTACTTGTATTTGTAAGTATCACAGATGAAAATAGCGGACATTGACTAAAAACTCACAATTGCGTAAGTTCTTATTTTTCATAAATAGAAATGTTTCTCGTCATTTGTAGCTGGAATTTGCGTCAGCAATTCCAGCTTCAAATGACGTGAAAACAGCCGCAAACCATTACGCAGCACTAAATTTATTGGCGATATAAATGGCTATACAATAAAGACATAACTATAGCCTATATAGCAGGACATTTAATTAAAACAACAGAAACAATAGAACCTGCATGATTAGAAAAGGAAATGAAATGAATGGAGTTTTAGACCACCTTTGTGCACATATAGGCTAAACTGGGCCGGGAGAACCTACTGAGGATGGTGAGATGATATAGCTGACACTGCCTTCTAGACACAGAATTCGAAATTCGAGCCCTGGTGGTCTAAGACCGGGCACACTATCTCTCGGTCACGGAGGCCACCCACAATATTCCATCTGTACGAGTGAGCAGGGAAGAAATATTTAGGTTTTTTAAACTTGAAGGCCAGAGTGGTGTTCGAACCCGCGATTTCCGACTTTTCAAGCAGGCAGTTTTAACCACTACACCAGGCCGCCTAGGGGTTATATAAGTGACTGTTAAATAAAGACATAATTATAGCAGGACATTTAATTAAAACAAAAGAAAGACGCATATCTCTTAGTGAGCATTTTACATGTTACAGTAGATCTGACTGTATGTAGTAATATAGAGGGACTATTTAGTGAGTGCGGAGTGATACAGGGGGACCATGGGAGGCAGCCATAACGCGCATTAATCTGTCCCGAAGCACGGATGCGGTTAACGAATGCGCCCATTACGTACGCTTCCGCCAGCGGGAAAAATCCTGCCATAACTTAGAGCGAGAGATCGTGAATAATTAACATGGCTCGGCAGTTTCCGTGATTTGTCGTCGATGCCCTGGTACTGGCTCGGCGCGGAGACGGCGACGTAATTATCAACTCAATTAATCAACATCCCAGCAGACATATGATGTTCAATCAATGTTGGTTTAACGTTGGGCCAACGTCGTAGACGGTGGACCAACGGTTTAACGTTGGGCCAACGGCGTATACGGTGGACCAACGTTAAACCCACATTGATTCAACATCTTTTGTCTGCTGGGATGCGACGTCAAAGGGCTATCCCATAATCAGCATGTGACGTCACGAGAATGTCTCATAATCAGCATGTGACGTCACGAGAATGTCTCATAATCAGCATGTGACGTCACGGGAATGTCCTAGTATTAAAATACGGAGGAATCCCACCAGATACGAGATGTTGACCCAATGTTGGCACATTGTTGGCTCACCGTCTATGACGCCGGCCCAACAGTGAACCGGCATATCCTGTTTCTGAGTATCATGCCCTCTGAATCATGTAGAATTCCTTCGTATATTGCCAAGGGACAAACACAATACATTTACTTGATGTTACCTTTATGTTGGTCCAGCGTAGCAGACGCTGGCCCAACATTAAACCAGCATTGGGAGGTACCTCGACCCGCTTTAGCCTACAGAGCGTGCAAGATGTTCTTCTGTGACAACTCGTAAAACAATACTTCTTATTCACCTAGTGTCTAAGTATGAGTATGCGCCAGATGTGCATGTTTTTTTCGGAGTTGAAAAATGCGCAAAAAACGAAAAATGAGAGTGCATAAGAAACAAATCAGTTACGAAAACTAACCCCCTTAACAGTCAACAGAGGTGAGGCCTCATCAGGGATGACCACGTGACCCCTGTTGCCTGGCAACTAACCAAATTACTGGCGCAGTATGTCAAATTAGCTCCTGAGGGCAGTGAGGGGTGAGGACTAATTGTTAAAGCGTTCTGAGTACGTACTGAGCTTCTGTGCTGCTCTAATGAGGTCTGGAAAGACATGTAACCTCAACAAACAAACATGATTGTTTGTCGTTAGTAGACAATTCCACCCTTTGCGCGGAAAGGGTGGATCCCCCACTTCGCAAAGTGGGGGATACACCCTTTCCGCGCGAAGGGACACTTTGTCCATTTTGTGAGCTTGTTTTCCGTGGAAACCTACTTGGCTTCACGTTAGACTTACAGTGAATAACAGATCTCTGGATAAAACCCAGCAAACACGAGACGTTGACACAGTGTTGTTTTAATGTTGGGCCGACGTCGATTTAATCTATTAACCCTTTCAGCGCGGAGACTGACTATAGAAGTCAGAATCTGATGTCTAAAGACGTCGATCCCAGCATTGAAAGAATGTAAAACTTTATAATGGTTGTAGATCCATAACATAGGTATTCAAATGAAACAGAAAGAGCTAACTAAAACATTCATGATGATTTCAAGTTGAAAAAACACCTTGGTCCCCATGGTTTATACAAAAATAAGTGGTACGTAGTCGTGCCGTATGACATATGATCACATAACGAATGACATATGACATGTGACATATAAATATGACATTTGCCATATGGCATGTGACCTATGGCGTAAGACATATGACGTATGACATATGACATATGACATGTGACTTGTGACATGTCACACAGGGCGTATGGCATATGACATATGTCATATAACAATTACCATTTGACATGTGACATATGACGTATAACAAATGACATATGACATACGATCTCATGATATATGACATAATGTGTGACATGTGACATATGACGTATGACATATGACCACATGACCCATATTTCGAGTAAAACTATTTCGAGAAGAAAGGTTCCGTTTGCAAACTTTATAAGCTTTGGTATATTACTTAGATATTTTCCATAATAATATCACTGTTAGTGACCTTGAAGTATCATTTTAATGACGTTGAGACATCGTATTTAGTGACCTTGAGGGGAAATTCCAGCAGTAATTCACATTTCAAGGTCAAACAACACCATACTAAATACATGTATGGTAAATAGTTATTAATCTTAATTTTAACTAGACACGTGGACATGTTATAAATCTATCTGTTACGGTCTTATTATGACGTTACCTTCTGTTATGATCATTACACACTTTCCATATTATCACCTGAGGATTACGATTTAATTGTGAAATAAGTCGCCCGCCTCCATAAAAATGGTACAAACACATTTAGTGTCCTCGTTAAATTAGACGAAACGAGCATTTTAATTATTGACAATGTAGTTTTAGAGCCACCAGCATTTCATGGAACAGCGATTAACATAATTACCAACGGGCATTGTGCTACACTGCACGCAATGTAGGCTGACTGCTAGGCTTCATCCCTACCGGTAAGATAGGCCTACTGCTAGGCATCATTCCTACCGGGAACCAAGATCTCGATTTAAAAATATAATTATTGTCACAATGGTCTATTCTCTAATTAAAAAATATTTAATCCACTAATTAGGACAACCAGTTAATAGTAACAAACTGAAAACTGTAAATCTAACATGTCTTATTATCAGCCAGGCATAATTACAACTCATGACGTCATGATTACAACTTATGACGTTATGATTGTAGCTCATGACGTTATGATTACAGCTCATGACGTCATAATCACTACTATTGACGTCGTGATTACAACTCAAGACGTCATGATTACAACTCGTGGCGTCATGATCACAACGCATGACATCTCCATTACAACTCATGACGTCATCATTACAACTCGTGACGTCATCATTACAACTCATGACGTTATGATTACAATTCATGCCGCCATGATTACAACTCGTGACGTCATGATTGCAACTTTTTTTTCCAGTCTAAAACATACAAAAAAATGGTACAGCAGCATTATTATTAATTTGGTAACATGTTATTAGCGTCGTGGTTACAACGCATGACGTCCATTTTCGATTTGAGAAAATCGATGCCACTTGAAACCTCGCTCGTCCTTGTGTAGCAGTGAGCGACCTTGACATTGGTGGACGTGATGTCACCTGCTGACATTCGGGTTGACATGTTTTGACAATGTTAAGATTGAGTGTTCTAAAGTATAAGCTCCCACAAAGGCCTGTACACTCCTTGTCACTCTTTGTCGTTGCGAGATGAAGTATATATTATCATTTTGCGTGAAAGCACAAAATACTGTTCACAAAACAACGAAAAAATGATTCGTTTTTACTGATTAGTAATATTGGTTGATATAAATTGAGCTTGAGTCGTTCTGACAAGTGATAAATCATACCACACGGCGTCTGTATAATAAGCAATAAAGACGAGAAGCACGAGACGTTGACCTAATGCTGATTTAATGTTGGGCCACCGTTGTAGACGGTGGCCCAGCATTAAACCAGCATTAGAGTGATGGTTAAATGTTGGCACATAGTCTGCAGCGCTGGACTAACATTCAACCAGCATTGGTCCAGTGTTTGCTGGTAAAGCCCAGCTAACACGAGACGTTGAACCAATGTTGGTTTAATGTTGGACCACCGTCTGCGACGCTGGCCCAACATTAAACCAACACTGCCAACCCAGATGCATAATATGTTGACCATAATACTATTGTTTTACCTCTGGCCCAACGTTTGCGACATCTGGCCAGCGCTAAAACAACATCGCTCGATCATGCGCCTCTCAAATTGATATGGTGACTAATAAATGAGGAGACGCTTGCTCTCTCACCTTCACAATGATTGGGTATAAGAATATCAGGAATCGGTTATTATTTTTTTATATTATCAATCAGCTGGAATGAAGTGATGTTGCATGTATATACATATTGTATCGGTGGGGGAAACAGCTTGATATTCATTTAATATCATAATTACACGCCATTTTGTGATCCTATGCCATACGATATATAATATAATGACTTCTATAGCGTCGGTATGTCTAAACAATACAGAGACTCGTGGAGCTTTGGGTTAAAATCGGTGTTCTGTGGCGGCAGGTCCGTTGTCGGAGTTCAAATAGTACAAGAACTTCTTCGAGTTACCCCGATATGCAGTGGCTCGGCAATTAGGACACATGTAACAACATGAAATGAATCGGGCTTTAGGCCACCTTTGTGCACATATAGGCTAAACTGGGCTAGGAGAACCTCCTGAGGATGGTGAGATGAATGAGATGACACTGTCCTCCAGACACAGAATTCGAAATTCGAGCCCTGGCGGTTTGAGGCCGAGCACGCTACCTCTCGGTCGCGGAGGCTCCCCACAATACTGAGTAGGACACATGTAACAGTGTTGAAACTGCCCAGCCCGGGGATCGAGCCACCTACCCTGACATCGTGATGCCTCAGTGCTACCAATCGAGCTAAAGAGTCGACTCCATGGCCAGAGGAGTATTCACTCCATTCCCCTTACACATGTTACACACATTGTCCCAATGTTGGCCAAGAGCTTCCTTCTGCTACAATATGCAGTAAGGGATATAAAACACAAACCAAAAACTATTTAACAGAATTATCGTTGATTGAATGACAATCATAAATCATTAGTGCGCCTTTTTAGCACAGCAAAAAATGACAGAAATGTGTTCATGAAAAATGCAGCTGCAAGCGAAAACAAAGAAAGTAGCATTACTAAATTACTAGTCAGCAATGCCAACCCAGCAAACACAAAACATTGAACCAATGCTAGTTTAATGTTGGCCCAGCGTCGAAGACGGTGGGCCAACATTAAACCAACATTGGTTCAATGTTGCGAGTTTCTGGGAAATTCAAATTAACGAGGAGCTATCAATCAGTAATATGGCACTTGATAAGTTAAATATATTAATTCAACAATTTACATGGCGTGGATGACCATAATATTATTATGGCTGGTCGGATATGTTGGCTTTAAAAGTCACAGAGAGGGACATGGCGCAATGGTTAGAGCGTTGCGCTCTGCCGATGTCGCTACCTGCCGTGCGGTTTCGAATCCCGTTTGGTGCAGAATTTTCAGAGAAATATCATGTTTCTCCCCTCTCAATCTTGGGACATTGTTAAGATGTTGTGTCCTTGGGCAAGGCACTTCACCCTCAAATGCTTCACTTGACTCAGGTGAAAATGAGTACCTGGTAGGACAGAGATGGCAATGTGTACGATAAGTTCAATGCGCCGAAACGGTTGCAAGACTGTATGCTCCCCGTGGAGTTGAAATGGCTCACGAATGAACAGGTCCAGTGACCAGGGGGTAAGATGTAAAGTCGGATGATAGGTCCTCAGACTTGATATCAGACTATAAACCAGCACCTTTTACCTTTACCTTTACCTTTATATTGGCAGCAAGACCAGTTGACACATTCCGCGATAACTGTAAATCTTGGGATTAAATATCTCGCGATATTTAGCTCATTTACACTGTCCGCGATACGTCACTCTGCTTAACTCTTTAAACCCCAAGATGCATCAAATTATCATTTTGCATCTATGAAGAATTACTTAATTTCCTACATCTGGGGGTTTTAGAACGAAAATTTCCCTGGAACTGTTTTAATAATAATATATGTTTGACTTCAAGTCATCTTCCTAATTGTGACAGCAATTCGCGGCTTGTAGTAGATGAAGATGACAATGGTAAATTCAGGCTTAAATGGATTAATGTTGGTCCAGCGTAGTCAGTGTTTATTATTGGACAAGGTACATATTATCGCACGATATTTGATTTAAAATCACTTTTGTTTCAATCTAAAATCATCTATCGATAAAGCGGTTTATCACGTGGCGCTATGTGTAATTGGCATCATTATTTATTTATTTATTTATTAAGACATATTTATACAGGGTGGACATTATTAGCAGTCAGGCTATTTTTCATATGTGCCCTGTAGAGATTTTGTTATATGAAAAACAAACATTCAATTATATAATATATAATACAAGTGAGCTTTATAATACAGATAAAAACGCTCCAAAGTTAAAACACATGATATAGAAATGTTGCCCGCGCCAAAACCAGAGATAAAAAAAAACTACATATATATTATATATTAATATTACTATGAATAGTAGGTAAAATACACTCTGGAAAGCGTAGCAACGTACAAAATTACTTTTTAAAACATGATTTTTTTTCCTTTAAAAAATGTGTTTACTATGAGAACAAGTAAAATATAAATATATATTTACATACATACACACATACATATACATAACATAACGTACTTGTTAGCTTTTTTAAAATATACATACATTGTTTTACATACATCGCTATAAAACAATTAACACCCCCTTAGTTTAAACTGCTCCACATATTTCAAACAGGTGGTTTTGATTTTTGTAATTTCTTCAGCCGAGATTTAAATGTATTGTATGTTGGCGAATCTCTGATGTGCACAGGCAACGAATTCCAGAGATTCGCTCCGGAATAGCTGAGCGACGATTTAAATATTGTTAAATTGGGTTTCGGTAGATAAAGATTATTATTTGTTGAGCCTCTAGTTAATACACTATGATGTTCCGCAACGGAGGAAAAAAGATCAGAAATATAATTTGGTGCCAAGTTGTTCCGTGCTTTATATGTGATACAACAAGTTAAGAATTTATATCTTTCTCTAATTGTTTGCCATCCCAGGTTCCTGATAATATTTATACTCGATTCATCTCAGTTAAAGTTTTGGGTTACAATGCGGGCAGCTCGTTTTTGCAGCTTTTGTAAATGGTTCAAATGTTTTCCAGAAATAAATAATATAAATTATTGCTCGATATTTTTTATCGCTAGATTTACTTTATCGCGAGCTGTATAAACGGGTCTTTATTCACCAGACTGTAATATTCGTCTCCGGAAGGCTTCGTTGTTCCGCAGACTATGTTATTCGTCTCGCCGGCGCCGGATGGTTCCGTGTCGCTTCACTGACATTCTAGGACTCAGCCATGTCGGCGACTATAAATTAAATATTTATTGAAGAGAATTAGGCCGTAATCGCCATTGGCCAAATGCCAGTGTGGTCCTCATGACCATTCCCAGCAGACACAAGATGTTGAATCAATGTTGGTTTAACGTTGGTCCAACGTCGTAGACGATGACCAGCGTTAAACCAACATTGATATAACGTCTTGTATATACCTGCCCTTTACAGCGGCTGAATCAGGCTATATCACATGGGAAAAACAACATTCACAGTCCGATTCATATGATAGTTTTATGATTGCTTTATGTGCCATGTTCCTCGTTTGGCCGATGGGCACTTATTATTTGTCCAAATTATTAACGACTAAAGTGATCATCCACTGTGTGTCATTGTCACATTAGTGGATGTCGTTCTTGAACAACTTGCATGTTCTTTTCATATCATTCTGATACACTGAGCAAGCTTTTCCATCCTAAATCCTCTGTGTCCCAGCATGCTGGATCACCGAATGGGAAGGGCAAACGGACATTGATAACGAGCCTGATTCGGATTTACAGCGCCTCTGAGCTCGGGACACCGATGATTTAGGCTCATTAGAAGTTTTTCATTGCATTTCATTTCGATGTTGGATTGATGCTGGATCAGAGTCACAGACGGTCGGCCAACATTAAAGCGCGAAACACACGTGACGCAAAACGCGAACGTGAAAATGGAGGCGACGACATCACGCGAACAGACCAAATTTTATGATAACTAGCTGTCTAATGCAAATAACTGGGATTACACGAATACATTAATATAAGATCACGTGGTCCTGGAGATGTGCGGATATATTTTATATTGTTCAAGTATATAGAAAAAACGGCAGCGCATCCGTTTTTGTAAAAATGGAAGCGCATCAACGGCCGTAACAAAATAGAAGCGCGTTCCTAAAAGCGCTCGTATGTTCTCGGCCCTCGGTGTGTAAAATGATGATCTCATATTGAATTAACCCTTCCACCACTGAAGCCCGTTTTTAAGTGCTAAATGCCATGGCATTCGTAGCTGTGAAAAAAGCCTATCAGCCTCGGCCCATTTCACAGCTAAGAATGTAGAGTTCCTCGGTCTTTAGCCTATACACAAGCGTCGAAAGGAAGTTATAAATGTTATTGTACGAGCGCTATCGTTATTGAGTTGATGCGCCAGGATACTTCATTGGTGTGGTCGACTCAGAGCCCGGGGTACCGGGTGCGAATCCCGTAGTGTGGTCGACTCAGAGCCCGGGGGTACCGGGTGCGAATCCCGTAATGTGGTCGACTCAGAGCCCGGGGGTACCGGGTGCGAATCCCGTAGTGTGGTCGACTCAAAGCCCGGGGGTACCGGGTGCGAATCCCATAGTGTGGTCGACTCAGAGCCCGGGGGTACCGGGTGCGAATCCCGTAGTGTGGTCGACTCAGAGCCCGGGGGTACCGGGTGCGAATCCCGTAGTGTGGTCGACTCAGAGCCCGGGGGTACCGGGTGCGAATCCCGTAGTGTGGTCGACTCAAAGCCCGGGGGTACCGGGTGCGAATCCCATAGTGTGGTCGACTCAGAGCCCGGGGGTACCGGGTGCGAATCCCGTAGTGTGGTCGACTCAGAGCCCGGGGGTACCGGGTGCGAATCCCGTAGTGTGGTCGACTCAGAGCCCGGGGGTACCGGGTGCGAATCCCGTAGTGTGGTCGACTCACAGCCCGGGGGTACCGTGTGCGAATCCCGTAGTGTGGTCGACTCAGAGCCCGGAGGTACCGGGTCCGAATCCCGTAGTGTGGTCGACTCACAGCCCGGGGGTACCGGTTGCGAATCCCGTAGTGTGGTCGACTCAGAGCCCGGAGGTACCGGGTCCGAATCCCGTAGTGTGGTCGACTCACAGCCCGGGGGTACCGGGTGCGAATCCCGTAGTGTGGTCGACTCAGAGCCCGGAGGTACCGGGTCCGAATCCCGTAGTGTGGTCGACTCACAGCTCGGAGGTACCGGGTCCGATCCCGCTGCGGCAGATTTCTTTTCCTTCTCATGTTTTATTGACCGTTGAGGTGTTTATTAAGCCCTGGTCAGACAGCACTTGAAGGCTTAATCACGACCAAAAAGTTTTGAGCAGTTCAAAACTTTATTCCGCGTCCGACGCCGTTCCGATATATCCCCCACGTACTGCCACGTCTACAACGCGGCTGTAGCTCGTCTTCAACGCGAAGAACATCGGCTGTTTCACGTGAAACTACTTTTTGACGTTTTTTTTGCCGTGATTAAGCCGTCAAGTACTGTCTGAACAGGGCTTTATGTATGTTTATTGCGGCGTTGATCTATTATTAATTTATGTGGCTGTCGTAATCTATATGTAGCCTATTGGAACCTTTTGGTACTGTGAGAGACATATAAAGTGACCATAACTGTTCTAATACATAGGATAACGACAACCCAGTAAACACAAAACATTTGTATGACATTTGTGCAATGCTGGGCCAGCGTCGAAGACGTTGGGCCGGCGTTGTACAAATGTTATACAAATGTTTTGTGTTTGCTGGGAACCGCATAAATTAATAATATATCAACGCTGCAATAAACATACATACAAAATATCTCAATGGTCTATAAAACTTAACTAACATAACAATCTTACCTGGCGTATTGACGTCACAGCTGATCTGGTGTGGTGACCATAGCAAGATGACCAGCGCTATGTAGATGACCATGGCACTTACTCCACCCATATCTCCTACACCGCTCATCATGGAACTGTGGGTCTCTGAGCTCGGTCCTCTGAGGAGCTAGCCGCTACAAAAGTCCTTTTAATTGCTTGATTTGGTCAGTTAAAAAACCTTGTGGGCGGCCAGAATGACCTCTCTGAAAAGTCAGAGATGACCTTTATATAGGTCAGTGTTGACCTCTCCCAATCTGTTTTTATCAAATATTTTTATTCGGGATAATGTTGTCAACACTACAGCTTAATGTGCCGCGAGCCTGCGGGCTCCTCTCACCAGTTGCCAAATAAGGAAGGAAGGTCAATTGACTGTACCAGACTAATCAGGTCAGGTCACTGAGATATGGACACAAATGAGGTCAGTTTAGGATCAGCTGCGGCTAATCAGGTAAGGTTACCTGGTATTATAATTATGATGAAATCAGCTGAAGGTATAGATATCACCAGGCTCAGGGTCACACACCACACGGTTAATGAGGTCAGTTCAGCGTGGCTGATGATTACTAGGTCAGTTCATGGGTGAGGCTGATTTTGATATACGTTCCTTGAAACCACTTTGTTAATCCATGAGAGTGTTATAATTATATCACATTCTCAGACAGTCATCACAACATGGAGGTCAAATTACAGTTAATGTCATCTAATAAGGTCAGGGCACGACTTCATGTAAATAATATTAAGATTTAAAAATCAGGGTCAGGTGTGGATAATAATATATATCTATACCAGGTATAATGTACTGTCATAATATCCGCTGGTTTCTGACGTCACCGAGCCATTAGCATCTAAATGGCGGGAATGTAACAGCGCTAATTGATGTCACACAAGGCTGCCGTGTCATATAACGTTGATGACGTCACAAGTGTGCTGCTCGTCACCTAAGTGACGTCATAGATCATGTGGCGTAAGTAGATCATGAGGTGTCCGCCGACACATGTATGACGTCACAGTGTGTGTTGTGACGTCACCGATGAGTTTGTGTGTCAGTTACGTGTGTCCGGTACGTGCCTCCGTTACGTATGTCCGTTACGTTACGTGTGAGTCCTGGAGGGCATTACGCGGCAGACATCAAGGAGATCTCTACAATTGACAGTGAGATCCGAGAGAATCCGCCTTTACGCCCACAGATCGCTCCTCACTCAGTAGTCCTGAAGCGATCTGATTATGACGTAACTCCTGATGAAGATCCCTACAATTGACAGTGAGATCCTGGAGCTTCTGCCTTTATGTCCACGGATCGCTCCTCACTCAGTAGTCCTTATGCGGCCTGATTATGACGTAGCTCTTGACGGAGATCCCTACAATTGACAGTGAAATCCAGGAGCTTCTACCTTTATGTGCGCGGAATCCTGGCGGGGAGAGGAGAGTCTGTCACCACGCAGCCAAACCTGAAAAATACAGAAAACATGTTACATAACTTTCAAATCAAAAACAATTTTTAAAAAAGTGCAACATAATTTGTCGTAGACGTTTATTTATTTAAATAATTCAATATGGACGGTGTTTAATTTTAAAAAATAGAAACATTTTTTGTCACTTGAAGCAGGAAATTGCGTCAACAATTCCAGCTTCTATTGATGAAAAATAGCAGCAATTAATTCAGCAGGAGAAGTATAGTATTCTACCCCCTAGTTTAAATAACAACTGAATGACGGATTTGATTTAGCTAATGGCGTCATGTGAAGGGTGGTCTACTTTATCATTGGTCGGGGCTAGAATACCATACTTGGTCCGACATACTTGGTCTTGTCTATCTGTCTAACTGTCTTTCTGTCTGTCATACTTTGTCCGACACGGTTTCTGTTTTATAAGTATGAAAACATTACGTGATTTTCATTTACATTAAAGTGAGAATTGCGATAGCAATAATTTATTTCTAGAGCTGAATGAAAATAAAAGAAGGCGAAATGTAAAATATACTATCAAATAAAAATAAAAATCTAATGAAGCTGTTTATTTTGTCTAGCTTTATATCAAATTAGTAGATATAAACATTACGAGAAACACACTATGATCATATTTGCAAATCTTGATGTCTAAACACTTATTTTATTCCCAATAACTTGCAAATAAAACAGATTACAAACAATTATTTTCGAGATTAGCGCTGTAGGTGTTACAACACGTGGGTTTATTCTGATTCAATGAGAGAACTTGAATGAATAATAGGAATAAATATGTATCAAATGCGCCTAAATCCTCGGTGTCCCGAGCTCAGAGGCGCGGCACATCCGAATCATGTTCATTTTCATAGTCCATTTTCCGGACCGTTCCCTCAGTCGAGCATACCGGGACACAGAACATTTAGGATGGAAATGCTAGGCTAAAATATAATATTTTTTTCCATAAGTAATTGTTGGGATTCAGAATTTGTATTTCCAAAAGGAGACTATTCCGAAAACAGAGAGGGGGGATGAGGAACCTAAAAAGCCCTATCACCCATCTTAAATCTTTTTATATGATTACATTCTCCTACCTTGAGATCACACATCTATACTGCATTGTCATGTTGACAGCCTGACAAATGAATCTATTAGACTTTTTCATGTCAATAAAATACTACTACAACTACCTGATGGTTATCGTCATCCTCTAGAGGTGTAACTTTTTTCCAGGATTACAGTTCCCTATCCTGAGATTACATATCCCCTCGGTGTTGAACAGACGACAACATGTACATACTAGCTAGGTGTTTGTAGTTCCCTGTTATGACACCAGGTGTCAGTTAATCAGCCCTCTCCTGATATAACACCCACCTGTAGGAGGTATGGGTGGATGTTATGTCATCTGGCACCATATAGCACCCCCTGGAGAGATGGCTACAACTCGTGGATGGTGGAGAGGTTACTATTATCATGGAGATCCCCATACTATTATGACGACTCTCCCTCACCTGTTATCCCAGCAAAACGGGACACGTTTAGCAAATGCTGGCTTAATGTTTAATGCAAAAAATGAAGTGAATTGGATGGGCATTTCAGACCACCTTTCTGCACAAATATTTCGTTTCTTTGAAACTTGAAGGCCAGAATAGAGTTTAATAGCATTAGCTCAACGTCTCGTGTTGGCAGGATGATGTGTAGATTAACCCTTTAACCGTCAAGTTATTTATTCAAATATCCCCCCTTTATATATATACTACCGCGAACCAAAACTTACTCAAATGTTTTTAATTTCGGACGAAACATTTGCGGATCTTTGCGGATCTGGATGTTTACCCCTTTGAGTGCGGGCGACGCTTTTAAGCGCATTCATACTGTTTTTCCACAACTAAAATTTGACAGAAATTGAACAAATATGCATGTATAAATCTTGAGTAAAGCACCCATTGTGAAATTTAGCAGGTTTAATTTTTAAGTGAGGAGGTATTTTCCTTTCATTTGAAGTTGGCAATTGCGTGAGCAATGCCAACTTCAAATGAAAGGAAATGTTAAGTAGTAATGAAGCACTTAGAGTTAAACACACCGCTCTTTACCAAAAACAATAATTTGATCTGCTAAGAAAACGGATTAAAACGATTGTAATCGTGATTACGAGCTCGATTCTGGCGTCTAAAGTCGATTTCCCCAATGAAAGAATTACATATTTATAATGTCCGTAGACACATACCATAGGTATTGAAGCAGAAAGAAATAACTAAGACATATATGGTTTATATAGAAATATCTCAGAGCTGTAAGGGTTAAGGCGGGTAAATTGATATGGACTCCCAATCACCTGGTGTGACAACAACTGACAATTTGAGACGAGTCTGAGACGATGCCAGCACTTGTAGGTGAATTGCAAATCTTTTTTATAACGACACCTGGATGCCACACTACTTTTGAGTTTCTATTAGAAGAGCATGTTCACGTTATATAGACGTTCTTACCTGGTATGCCTGCCCCTGTAGGTTGGAGTCCAGTCCCTGGTATATCCCTATTATAAGGGCACCTGCATTAACTTATGAGCCACTACCACTGATATGCCAGCACGTGCAGATGAATTGTAAATCTCATTTATAAGGGCACCTGAGTGACGTTTGAAACGCCACTATTATAACAGCACGTGGAGGTAGGTGTCCCCGCACTAAGAGAATTAAAAAATTGATAAAGAACCAGAAAGAACTTACTATGACATTTATGATGATTTCGAATTAAAAAAAAAACTTTGTTGGTTCTCCATGGTTTATAGTTTGTATTATAAGGGCACGTGTAAGTCTTGTAGACGTCCTTACCTGGTATGACGGCCCCTGTAGGTTTGACTCTAGTCCCGGGTATATCCCAATTATAAGGACACCTTCATGAACTATGAGACACTGTCACTGATGCGCCAGCACGTGTAGATAAATTGTAAATCACTTTCAAAAGGGCACATGGATGGCGTTCTGAAAAGTCACTGTTAGAACAGCGCGTGCAGGTTGGTGTTAAACCTCTCGTGTATGCCCACTAAGAAACTAACGTTCTTTCCACACGTGGTGGTTGCTGTTCAGTCTCTATTATAAGGACACATGGACGCCGTTCTCAGAAATCATTCTTATAGCAGCATGTGGAATCCCTGTTATGTATGTAGGTTGTCTTATTTCCGCACGTAGATGCTTGTGCTACTTTTTCTGTTATGGCGGTGGCACGTGGCTCCAGGGCTTCCTATCCGGGTTACTATTTTGACGTCGACACGTGGATCTGATGCCTTCTCCTGACAAGTCCACACATCCGTCTGACGTCCGCACATCGCTCTGTGGCCTCCAGGCGATCACAGAGCAGCCACACCATTCCCGCGACGGCAGCAACAGCAGCAATAGCAGCAACAGCATCACCGAGCGAGCAGCAATGGTAACAACCACTGCCAGCAACAGCATTGCAGCGCCAGCAGCAATGACAACAACCACTGCCAATAGTATAGCAACAGCAGCAGCAACAGCAACAACTACGAAAGCGGCAATCCCCACAGACACGTGACATCGACCTAATGTTGGACCAATGTTGGGCCAGCGTTGCAGACGGTGGACCAATATTAGTACAACATTGGGTCGATGTCTCGTGTTTGTTGAAGTTGCAACAGCCACTGTCAACAGCAACTGGGCGGGGGCCCTATGGTAGCGGTTAGCACAGCTGCCTTTCACGCCTGAGATCGGGGTTCGTCTCCCGGACTCGGCAGTTTGAAAGAAACAAAAATGTTTCTTCTCCATCTACTCCTAAAACTCAGTATCGTGGGGAGCCTCCGTATCCGAGAGATTGCGTACTCGGCCTCAGACCTCCAGAGTTTAAATTTCGAATCCTGTGTCTGGAGGGCAGTGTCATCTCACTCATCTCACCATCCTCAGGAGGTTCTCCTGGCCAAATTTAGTCTATATGTGCACAAAAGTGGCCTAAAGCCCGATTCATTTCATTGTTTTTTTTTGTGTCAACAGCAACTACATAAGCTGTAGCCACTCCAAGCAGCAGCAGCACACTTTAAACAATATAGATTCTTTAAAAAGAACCCTTCAGTACTATTGCCATGCAACCCCTGGAAAACCCTGCATATATTGTTTAGAGTGCAGCTGCAAGAGTTTCAGGAAAGACCAACAGCGTCAGCTACAAGAACAACTATGAATGTCGGCAGCAGCATGAGCTGAGAAAGAGGTGCTCGCTAATGAGGAGCAGCAGCATCAGCAGCAAATACAGCAGCAACGACAGCATGGAAGCAAAAATATCAAAACATTTAAAAACAACAGCATAGGTAAGAAGGTAGGCCTACTAAGGTTCAATTTTTTTCACAATAAACCTTCGGTCACAAAACCCAGATTAAAACGTTTAAAAAACAACATCATAGATGAGAGCAACTACATATAACAACACTAACACGGCGCAAACGAAAGCACAAGAAAAATTATTTTGGTGCTAGTAACATCAGATTCATCATTATCATCAGCATCAGCAACGCAATAGGAGCAGCAAAAGGAGCAGCAGAAGCAGCAACATCAGCAACAACATGAACAACAACAACAGCAATGGAATGGCAGCAGCAGCAGCAGCAGCAGCAGCAGCAGCAGCAGCAGCAGCAACAACAGCAGCAGCAGCAGCAGCAGCGGCAGCAGCAGCAGCAGCAGCAGCAGCAGCAGCAGCAGCAGTAGCAGCAGCAGCAGCAGCAGCAGCAGCAGCAGCAGCAGTAGCAGCAGCAGCAGCGAGATTATAACAGCATATGTAGGAACAGCAGGAAAAGCAGCAGCTTCAGCAATCTTTGTAGTTTACGATGGTGGTCGATTATTAATTAGTGATAGCAGCAGCAGAAGAAGCCGTGCCGCTTCCCAGCATCATCAGCTGCATCATTAGCATCCCTTCCTTATTCCTACTTTATCTGTTTATCAAACAAAGTTACTAATCACCACTTCGTTTGTTTATGGACAAGTTGTAACAAACAATACACACAATGTAAAATACGCATACGCTTAACCCTTTAAGCCCTCACGATGCATTAAAGCATCATTTTACATCCCTGAAAACAGATTTATTTTCCTACAACAAAGGGTTTTAGAACGAAAATTTCTATAAAACTAGCTTAGCATACGTGGTAATTTTCTTCAATTTTGAAAACACATCACATCATCACATCATCTTCATCCACTACAAGTCGAGAATTGCGACAGCAATTCGCGGCTTGTAGTGGATGAAGATGATAATGGTAAATTCAGGCTTGAAAGGGTTAAATGTGTATCATGACAATAGACGTATATGCTGGTATTATATCATGTTATTCAGAAGTAATTCACAGGTAAAATAAACAAATGATCAGCCAATCCCAAATTGTGGATCAAAACTACTATTGGCTTTTGATCACGTTAGCTGTGGAGTGAGTGTTTGAGTGAGTGAGTGAGTGAGTGAGTGAGTGAGTGAGTGGGTGGGTGAGTGAGTGAGTGAGTGAGTAAGTGAGTGAGTGAGTAAGTGAGTGAGGGAGTGAGAGAGTGAGTGAGTGAGTGAGTGAGTGAGTGAGTGAGTGAGTGAGTGAGTGAGTGGGTGGGTGGGTGGGTGGGTGAGTGAGTGAGTGAGTGAGTGAGTGAGTGAGTGAGTGAGTGAGTGAGTGAGTGAGTGAGTGAGTGAGTGAGTGAGTGAGTGAGTGAGTGAGTGAGTGAGTGAGTGAGTGAGTGAGTGAGTGAGTGAGTGAGTGAGTGAGTGAGTGAGTGAGTGAGTGAGTGAGTGAGTGAGAGAGTGAGTGAGTGAGTGAGAGAGTGAGTGAGTGAGTGAGTGAGTGAGTGAGTGAGTGAGTGAGTGAGTGAGTGAGTGAGTGAGTGAGTGAGTGAGTTAACATTGCATTGCGTCGCTTTCTGCACAATCACGGCAATATCGAGACAGAAGGAAGCCCGAAGTCGAGACTATGCTCTGCTCTTATCGAATGACTTGTTACCTCGGGATGCGCATCAAACAGAAGACATTGAGCCAATACCAGTTCAATGTTGGGCCAGTGTCGCAGACGGTGGACCAACATTGAGCTGGCATTGGCCTAATGGGTAGATATTTTAATCAAATCCTATTGCAATTGACTGAATATGCCACTGACATATTTTGCGGTATATGCCACTGTCATATTTTGCGGTGTATGCCACTGTCATATTTTGTAGTATATACCACTGGCATATTTTGTGGTATATGCCACTGTCATATTTTTTGGTAAATGCCACTGTCAAATGTTGTGGTGTAAGTCGCTGTCATATTTTGTGGGATATTCCACCGACATATTTTGTGGTATATGCCACTGGCATATTTTATGGTGTATATGCCACTGTCAAATTTATTGTATATGTCACTGTCTTTTTTTGCGGTGTATGCTACTTTCATATTTTGTGGTGTATGTCACGAATATATTTTGTGATATATGCCACTGTCATATTTTGTGGTATATGCCACTGTCAAATTTTGCGGTGTATGTCACTGTCACAGTTTGTGGTTTACACAACTGTCATATTTTGTGGTAGGCCTATATGCTACTATCATATTTCTGTGGTATATGCCACTGTCATATTTTGTGGTATCTTTCACTGTTATATTTGTGGTATATACTACTGTCATATATTATGGTAGCCTATAAGCTACTGTCATATTTTGTGGTAAATGCCACTGCCATATTTTGTGGTTTAAGCAACTGACATATTTTGTGGTATATGCTACTGACATATCACATAATTTGTCAAATAATTCAGTTTTCATTATTATTTTTCGTCATTTTTAGCTGGAAATTGCGCTAGCAATTCCAGATTCAAATGATGAAAAATAGAAGCAAACACTTCAGCAGCATAAGGGGACATATATATTATTAACACAGAATGTTATTTCTTAAGAATATACACAGTATTTTGCTGAAGGCAGCAGAGATTCTATAAACTATTCATCTGATGAAATATATAAATGGATCAACGGGCATTCTCTGTTGCTGCGCCTACATTATGAATTACCTCTTTTCTACAACCAGAACTGCCAAAACCACAACATCGGTCCGATAATAATTATTAGTATAACGACATACTGGGTTGTAGTGCTTTCATAGCACTGATTTGGCCATATGTTAAAAACGTCACAGGAGTAACAAATGATATTCGAAGGTTTCGAATAACATTCAAAGGTTTCAATTTAAAAAGCCAGGTATCAAATGGATGTCACGTATTATCAGGGCAGGACTCGGCGCTGTAAGGGTTGAGTAAGTTCCGGGGGGGGGGGGGGGATACAAGGGGATGGTTTGGGGGGGGGGGTTAAACCATCCCTTTAAAAAAATGTATTATCTTATTTAGGGGTTTCCTTATGACCTGAGGGACAAGCAGTGCCTAATACGCCTTAGATTGCAGAAGAAAGCCTTTAAAAATCAACTATTTCCCCGGGACTGAGGGACAAGCAGTGTCTAATATGCCTTAGATTGCAGGAGAAAGCCTTTAAAAATCAAATATTTCCCCGGGACCGAGGGACAAGCAGTGCCTAATATGCCTTAGATTGCAGAAGAAAGCCTTTAAAAATCAACTATTTCCCCGGGACCGAGGGACAAGCAGTGCCTAATATGCCTTAGATTGCAGAAGAAAGCCTTTAAAAATCAAATATTTCCCGGGACCGAGGGACAAGCAGTGTCTAATATGCCTTAGATTGCAGGAGAAAGCCTTTAAAAATCAAATATTTCCCCGGGACCGAGGGACAAGCAGTGCCTAATATGCCTTAGATTGCAGGAGAAAGCCTTAAAAAATCAACTATTTCCCCGGGACCGAGGGACAAGCAGTGCCTAATATGCCTTAGATTGCAGGAGAAAGCCTTTAAAAATCAACTATTTCCCCGGGACCGAGGGACAAGCAGTGCCTAATATGCCTTAGATTGCAGAAGAAAGCCTTTAAAAATCAAATATTTCCCCGGGACCGAGGGACAAGCAGTGCCTAATATGCCTTAGATTGCAGGAGAAAGCCTTTAAAAATCAAATATTTCCCCGGGACTGAGGGACAAGCAGTGCCTAATATGCCTTAGATTGCAGGAGAAAGCCTTTAAAAATCAACTATTTCCCCGGGACCGAGGGACAAGCAGTGCCTAATATGCCTTAGATTGCAGGAGAAAGCCTTTAAAAATCAACTATTTCCCTGGGACCGAGGGACAAGCAGTGCCTAATATGCCTTAGATTGCAGGAGAAAGCCTTCAAAAATCAAATATTTCCCCGGGACCGAGGGACAAGCAGTGCCTAATATGCCTTAGATTGCAGGAGAAAGCCTTTAAAAATCAAATATTTCCCCGGGACCGAGGGACAAGCAGTGCCTAATATGCCTTAGATTGCAGGAGAAAGCCTTTAAAAATCAAATGTTTCCCCGGGACCGAGGGACAAGCAGTGCCTAATATGCCTTAGATTGCAGGAGAAAGCCTTTAAAAATCAAATATTTCCCTGGGACCGAGGGACAAGCAGTGCCTAATATGCCTTAGATTGCAGGAGAATGCCTTTAAAAATCAAATATTTCCCCGGGACCGAGGGACAAGCAGTGCCTAATATGCCTTAGATTGCAGGAGAAAGCCTTTAAAAATCAAATATTTCCCGGGACCGAGGGACAAGCAGTGCCTATTATGCCTTAGATTGCAGGAGAAAGCCTTTAAAAATCAACTATTTCCCCGGGACTGAGGGACAAGCAGTGCCTAATATGCCTTAGATTGCAGGAGAAAGCCTTTAAAAATCAAATATTTCCCCGGGACCGAGGGACAAGCAGTGCCTAATATGCCTTAGATTGCAGGAGAAAGCCTTTAAAAATCAAATATTTCCCCGGGACCGAGGGACAAGCAGTGCCTAATATGCCTTAGATTGCAGGAGAAAGCCTTTAAAAATCAACTATTTCCCCGGGACCGAGGGACAAGCAGTGCCTAATATGCCTTAGATTGCAGGAGAAAGCCTTTAAAAATCAACTATTTCCCCGGGACCGAGGGACAAGCAGTGCCTAATATGCCTTAGATTGCAGGAGAAAGCCTTTAAAAATCAAATATTTCCCCGGGACTGAGGGACAAGCAGTGCCTAATATGCCTTAGATTGCAGGAGAAAGCCTTTAAAAATCAAATATTTCCCCGGGACTGAGGGACAAGCAGTGCCTAATATGCCTTAGATTGCAGGAGAAAGCCTTTAAAAATCAAATATTTCCCTGGGACCGAGGGACAAGCAGTGCCTAATATGCCTTAGATTGCAGGAGAAAGCCTTTAAAAATCAAATATTTCCCCGGGACCGAGGGACAAGCAGTGCCTAATATGCCTTAGATTGCAGGAGAAAGCCTTTAAAAATCAACTATTTCCCCGGGACCGAGGGACAAGCAGTGCCTAATATGCCTTAGATTGCAGGAGAAAGCCTTTAAAAATCAACTATTTCCCCGGGACTGAGGAACAAGCAGTGCCTAATATGCCTTAGATTGCAGGAGAAAGCCTTTAAAAATCAAATATTTCCCCGGGACCGAGGGACAAGCAGTGCCTAATATGCCTTAGATTGCAGGAGAAAGCCTTTAAAAATCAAATATTTCCCCGGGACCGAGGGACAAGCAGTGCCTAATATGCCTTAGATTGCAGGAGAAAGCCTTTAAAAATCAAATATTTCCCCGGGACCGAGGGACAAGCAGTGCCTAATATGCCTTAGATTGCAGGAGAAAGCCTTCAAAAATCAAATATTTCCCCGGGACCGAGGGACAAGCAGTGCCTAATATGCCTTAGATTGCAGAAGAAAGCCTTTAAAAATCAAATATTTCCCCGGGACCGAGGGACAAGCAGTGCCTAATATGCCTTAGATTGCAGGAGAAAGCCTTTAAAAATCAAATATTTCCCTGGGACCGAGGGACAAGCAGTGCCTAATATGCCTTAGATTGCAGGAGAAAGCCTTTAAAAATCAAATATTTTCCCGGGACCGAGGGACAAGCAGTGCCTAATATGCCTTAGATTGCAGGAGAAAGCCTTAAAAAATCAAATATTTCCCCGGGACCGAGGGACAAGCAGTGCCCAATATGCCTTAGATTGCAGGAGAAAGCCTTTAAAAATCAAATGTTACCCTGGGACTGAGGGACAAGCAGTGCCTAATATGCCTTAGATTGCAGGAGAAAGCCTTTAAAAATCAAATATTTCCCCGGGACCGAGGGACAAGCAGTGCCTAATATGCCTTAGATTGCAGGAGAAAGCCTTTAAAAATCAAATATTTCCCCGGGACTGAGGGACAAGCAGTGCCTAATATGCCTTAGATTGCAGGAGAAAGCCTTTAAAAATCAACTATTTTCCCGGGACCGAGGGACAAGCAGTGCCTAATATGCCTTAGATTGCAGGAGAAAGCCTTTAAAAATCAACTATTTCCCCAGGACTGAGGGACAAGCAGTGCCTAATATGCCTTAGATTGCAGGAGAAAGCCTTTAAAAATCAACTATTTCCCCGGGACCGAGGGACAAGCAGTGCCTAATATGACTTAGATTGCAGGAGGAAGCCTTTAAAAATCAAATATTACCCTGGGACTGAGGGACAAGCAGTGCCTAATATGCCTTAGATTGCAGGAGAAAGCCTTTAAAAATCAAATGTTTCCCCGTGACCGAGGGACAAGCAGTGCCTAATATGCCTTAGATTGCAGGAGAAAGCCTTTGAAAATCAAATATTTCCCCGGGACCGGAGGACAAGCAGTGCCTAATATGCCTTAGATTGCAGGAGAAAGCCTTTAAAAATCAACTATTTCCCCGGGACTGAGGGACAAGCAGTGCCAAATATGCCTTAGATTGCAGGAGAAAGCCTTTAAAAATCAAATATTACCCTGGGACCGAGGGACAAGCAGTGCCTAATATGCCTTAGATTGCAGGAGAAAGCCTTTAAAAATCAACTATTTTCCCGGGACCGAGGGACAAGCAGTGCCTAATATGCCTTAGATTGCAGGAGAAAACCTTCAAAAATCAAATATTTCCCCGGGACCGAGGGACAAGCAGTGCCCAATATGCATTAGATTGCAGGAGAAAGCCTTTAAAAATCAAATATTTCCCCGGGACCGAGGGACAAGCAGTGCCTAATATGCCTTAGATTGCAGGAGAAAACCTTCAAAAATCAAATATTTCCCCGGGACCGAGGGACAAGCAGTGCCTAATATGCCTTAGATTGCAGGAGAAAGCCTTTAAAAATCAAATATTTCCCTGGGACCGAGGGACAAGCAGTGGCTAATATGCCTTAGATTGCAGGAGAAAGCCTTTAAAAATCAAATATTTCCCCGGGACCGAGGGACAAGCAGTGCCTAATATGCCTTAGATTGCAGGAGAAAGCCTTTAAAAATCAACTATTTCCCTGGGACCGAGGGACAAGCAGTGCCTAATATGCCTTAGATTGCAGGAGAAAGCCTTTAAAAATCAACTATTTTCCCGGGACCGAGGGACAAGCAGTGCCTAATATGCCTTAGATTGCAGGAGAAAGCCTTTAAAAATCAACTATTTCCCCGGGACCGAGGGACAAGCAGTGCCTAATATGCCTTAGATTGCAGGAGAAAGCCTTTAAAAATCAACTATTTCCCCGGGACCGAGGGACAAGCAGTGCCTAATATGCCTTAGATTGCAGGAGAAAGCCTTTAAAAATCAACTATTTCCCCGGGACCGAGGGACAAGCAGTGCCTAATATGCCTTAGATTGCAGGAGAAAGCCTTTAAAAATCAACTATTTCCCCGGGACCGAGGGACAAGCAGTGCCTAATATGCCTTAGATTGCAGGAGAAAGCCTTTAAAAATCAACTATTTCCCTGGAACTGAGGGACAAGCAGTGCCTAATATGCCTTAGATTGCAGGAGAAAGCCTTTAAAAATCAACTATTTTCCCGGGACCGAGGGACAAGCAGTGCCTAATATGCCTTAGATTGCAGGAGAAAGCCTTTAAAAATCAAATATTTCCCTGGGACCGAGGGACAAGCAGTGTCTAATATGCCTTAGATTGCAGAAGAAAGCCTTTAAAAATCAAATATTTCCCCGGGACCGAGGGACAAGCAGTGCCTAATATGCATTAGATTGCAGGAGAAAGCCTTTAAAAATCAACTATTTTCCCTGGGACCGAGGGACAAGCAGTGCCTAATATGCCTTAGATTGCAGGAGAAAGCCTTTAAAAATCAAATATTTCCCCGGGACCGAGGGACAAGCAGTGCCTAATATGCCTTAGATTGCAGGAGAAAGCCTTTAAAAATCAAATATTTCCCCGGGACCGAGGGACAAGCAGTGCCTAATATGCCTTAGATTGCAGGAGAAAGCCTTTAAAAATCAAATATTTCCCTGGGACCGAGGGACAAGCAGTGCCTAATATGCCTTAGATTGCAGGAGAAAGCCTTTAAAAATCAAATATTTCCCTGGGACTGAGGGACAAGCAGTGCCTAATATGCCTTAGATTGCAGGAGAAAGCCTTTAAAAATCAACTATTTTCCCGGGACCGAGGGACAAGCAGTGCCTAATATGCCTTAGATTGCAGGAGAAAGCGTTTAAAAATCAAATATTTCCCTGGGACCGAGGGACAAGCAGTGGCTAATATGCCTTAGATTGCAGGAGAAAGCCTTTAAAAATCAAATGTTTCCCCGGGACCGAGGGACAAGCAGTGCCTAATATGCATTAGATTGCAGGAGAAAGCCTTTAAAAATCAACTATTTCCCCGGGACCGAGGGACAAGCAGTGCCTAATATGCCTTAGATTGCAGGAGAAAGCCTTTAAAAATCAACTATTTTCCCGGGACCGAGGGACAAGCAGTGCCTAATATGCCTTAGATTGCAGGAGAAAGCCTTTAAAAATCAAATATTTCCCTGGGACCGAGGGACAAGCAGTGCCTAATATGCCTTAGATTGCAGGAGAAAGCCTTTAAAAATCAACTATTTTCCCTGGGGCCGAGGGACAAGCAGTGCCTAATATGCCTTAGATTGCAGGAGAAAGCCTTTAAAAATCAAATATTTCCCCGGGACCGAGGGACAAGCAGTGCCTAATATGCCTTAGATTGCAGGAGAAAGCCTTTAAAAATCAACTATTTTCCCTGGGACCGAGGGACAAGCAGTGCCTAATATGCCTTAGATTGCAGGAGAAAGCCTTTAAAAATCAAATATTTCCCCGGGACTGAGGGACAAGCAGTGCCTAATATGCCTTAGATTGCAGAGAAAGCCTTTAAAAATCAACTATTTTCCCGGGACCGAGGGACAAGCAGTGCCTAATATGCCTTAGATTGCAGGAGAAAGCCTTTAAAAATCAAATATTTCCCGGGACTGAGGGACAAGCAGTGCCTAATATGCCTTAGATTGCAGGAGAAAGCCTTTAAAAATCAACTATTTTCCCGGGACCGAGGGACAAGCAGTGCCTAATATGCCTTAGATTGCAGGAGAAAGCCTTTAAAAATCAAATATTTCCCCGGGACTGAGGGACAAGCAGTGCCTAATATGCATTAGATTGCAGAAGAAAGCCTTTAAAAATCAAATGTTTCCCCGGGACCGAGGGACAAGCAGTGCCCAATATGCCTTAGATTGCAGGAGAAAGCCTTTAAAAATCAACTATTTCCCCGGGACCGAGGGACAAGCAGTGCCTAATATGCCTTAGATTGCAGGAGAAAGCCTTTAAAAATCAAATATTTCCCCGGGACCGAGGGACAAGCAGTGGCTAATATGCCTTAGATTGCAGGAGAAAGCCTTTAAAAATCAAATATTTCCCCGGGACTGAGGGACAAGCAGTGCCTAATATGCCTTAGATTGCAGGAAAATTCCTTTAAAAATCAAATATTTCCCCGGGACTGAGGGACAAGCAGTGTCTAATATGCCTTAGATTGCAGGAGAAAGCCTTTAAAAATCAACTATTTCCCTGGGACTGAGGGACAAGCAGTGCCTAATATGCCTTAGATTGCAGGAGAAAGCCTTCAAAAATCAAATATTTCCCCGGGACTGAGGGACAAGCAGTGTCTAATATGCCTTAGATTGCAGGAGAAAGCCTTTAAAAATCAACTATTTCCCTGGGACTGAGGGACAAGCAGTGCCTAATATGCCTTAGATTGCAGGAGAAAGCCTTTAAAAATCAAATATTTCCCCGGGACCGAGGGACAAGCAGTGGCTAATATGCCTTAGATTGCAGGAGAAAGCCTTTAAAAATCAAATATTTCCCCGGGACCGAGGGACAAGCAGTGCCCAATATGCCTTAGATTGCAGGAGAAAGCCTTTAAAAATCAAATATTTCCCTGGGACCGAGGGACAAGCAGTGCCTAATATGCCTTAGATTGCAGGAGAAAGCCTTTAAAAATCAAATATTTCCCCGGGACCGAGGGACAAGCAGTGCCTAATATGCCTTAGATTGCAGGAGAAAGCCTTTAAAAATCAACTATTTCCCCGGGACTGAGGGACAAGCAGTGCCTAATATGCCTTAGATTGCAGGAGAAAGCCTTCAAAAATCAACTATTTCCCCGGGACCGAGGGACAAGCAGTGTCTAATATGCCTTAGATTGCAGGAGAAAGCCTTTAAAAATCAAATATTTCCCTGGGACCGAGGGACAAGCAGTGCCTAATATGCCTTAGATTGCAGGAGAAAGCCTTTAAAAATCAAATATTTCCCCGGGACCGAGGGACAAGCAGTGCCTAATATGCCTTAGATTGCAGGAGAAAGCCTTTAAAAATCAAATATTTCCCCGGGACCGAGGGACAAGCAGTGCCTAATATGCCTTAGATTGCAGGAGAAAGCCTTTAAAAATCAACTATTTCCCCGGGACCGAGGGACAAGCAGTGCCTAATATGCCTTAGATTGCAGGAGAAAGCCTTTAAAAATCAACTATTTCCCCGGGACCGAGGGACAAGCAGTGCCTAATATGCCTTAGATTGCAGGAGAAAGCCTTTAAAAATCAACTATTTCCCCGGGACCGAGGGACAAGCAGTGCCTAATATGCCTTAGATTGCAGGAGAAAGCCTTTAAAAATCAACTATTTCCCTGGGACTGAGGGACAAGCAGTGCCTAATATGCCTTAGATTGCAGGAGAAAGCCTTTAAAAATCAACTATTTTCCCGGGACCGAGGGACAAGCAGTGCCTAATATGCCTTAGATTGCAGGAGAAAGCCTTTAAAAATCAAATATTTCCCCGGGACCGAGGGACAAGCAGTGCCTAATATGCCTTAGATTGCAGGAGAAAGCCTTTAAAAATCAAATATTTCCCCGGGACCGAGGGACAAGCAGTGCCTAATATGCCTTAGATTGCAGGAGAAAGCCTTTAAAAATCAAATATTTCCCTGGGACCGAGGGACAAGCAGTGCCTAATATGCCTTAGATTGCAGGAGAAAGCCTTTAAAAATCAAATATTTCCCTGGGACTGAGGGACAAGCAGTGCCTAATATGCCTTAGATTGCAGGAGAAAGCCTTTAAAAATAAACTATTTTCCCGGGACCGAGGGACAAGCAGTGCCTAATATGCCTTAGATTGCAGGAGAAAGCGTTTAAAAATCAAATATTTCCCTGGGACCGAGGGACAAGCAGTGGCTAATATGCCTTAGATTGCAGGAGAAAGCCTTTAAAAATCAAATGTTTCCCCGGGACCGAGGGACAAGCAGTGCCTAATATGCATTAGATTACAGGAGAAAGCCTTTAAAAATCAACTATTTCCCCGGGACCGAGGGACAAGCAGTGCCTAATATGCCTTAGATTGCAGGAGAAAGCCTTTAAAAATCAACTATTTTCCCGGGACCGAGGGACAAGCAGTGCCTAATATGCCTTAGATTGCAGGAGAAAGCCTTTAAAAATCAAATATTTCCCTGGGACCGAGGGACAAGCAGTGCCTAATATGCCTTAGATTGCAGGAGAAAGCCTTTAAAAATCAACTATTTTCCCTGGGGCCGAGGGACAAGCAGTGCCTAATATGCCTTAGATTGCAGGAGAAAGCCTTTAAAAATCAAATATTTCCCCGGGACCGAGGGACAAGCAGTGCCTAATATGCCTTAGATTGCAGGAGAAAGCCTTTAAAAATCAACTATTTTCCCTGGGACCGAGGGACAAGCAGTGCCTAATATGCCTTAGATTGCAGGAGAAAGCCTTTAAAAATCAAATATTTCCCCGGGACTGAGGGACAAGCAGTGCCTAATATGCCTTAGATTGCAGGAGAAAGCCTTTAAAAATCAACTATTTTCCCGGGACCGAGGGACAAGCAGTGCCTAATATGCCTTAGATTGCAGGAGAAAGCCTTTAAAAATCAAATATTTCCCCGGGACTGAGGGACAAGCAGTGCCTAATATGCCTTAGATTGCAGGAGAAAGCCTTTAAAAATCAACTATTTTCCCGGGACCGAGGGACAAGCAGTGCCTAATATGCCTTAGATTGCAGGAGAAAGCCTTTAAAAATCAAATATTTCCCCGGGACTGAGGGACAAGCAGTGCCTAATATGCATTAGATTGCAGAAGAAAGCCTTTAAAAATCAAATGTTTCCCCGGGACCGAGGGACAAGCAGTGCCCAATATGCCTTAGATTGCAGGAGAAAGCCTTTAAAAATCAACTATTTCCCCGGGACCGAGGGACAAGCAGTGCCTAATATGCCTTAGATTGCAGGAGAAAGCCTTTAAAAATCAAATATTTCCCCGGGACCGAGGGACAAGCAGTGGCTAATATGCCTTAGATTGCAGGAGAAAGCCTTTAAAAATCAAATATTTCCCCGGGACTGAGGGACAAGCAGTGCCTAATATGCCTTAGATTGCAGGAAAATGCCTTTAAAAATCAAATATTTCCCCGGGACTGAGGGACAAGCAGTGTCTAATATGCCTTAGATTGCAGGAGAAAGCCTTTAAAAATCAACTATTTCCCTGGGACTGAGGGACAAGCAGTGCCTAATATGCCTTAGATTGCAGGAGAAAGCCTTCAAAAATCAAATATTTCCCCGGGACTGAGGGACAAGCAGTGTCTAATATGCCTTAGATTGCAGGAGAAAGCCTTTAAAAATCAACTATTTCCCTGGGACTGAGGGACAAGCAGTGCCTAATATGCCTTAGATTGCAGGAGAAAGCCTTTAAAAATCAAATATTTCCCCGGGACCGAGGGACAAGCAGTGGCTAATATGCCTTAGATTGCAGGAGAAAGCCTTTAAAAATCAAATATTTCCCCGGGACCGAGGGACAAGCAGTGCCCAATATGCCTTAGATTGCAGGAGAAAGCCTTTAAAAATCAAATATTTCCCTGGGACCGAGGGACAAGCAGTGCCTAATATGCCTTAGATTGCAGGAGAAAGCCTTTAAAAATCAAATATTTCCCCGGGACCGAGGGACAAGCAGTGCCTAATATGCCTTAGATTGCAGGAGAAAGCCTTTAAAAATCAACTATTTCCCCGGGACTGAGGGACAAGCAGTGCCTAATATGCCTTAGATTGCAGGAGAAAGCCTTCAAAAATCAACTATTTCCCCGGGACCGAGGGACAAGCAGTGTCTAATATACCTTAGATTGCAGGAGAAAGCCTTTAAAAATCAAATATTTCCCTGGGACCGAGGGACAAGCAGTGCCTAATATGCCTTAGATTGCAGGAGAAAGCCTTTAAAAATCAAATATTTCCCCGGGACCGAGGGACAAGCAGTGCCTAATATGCCTTAGATTGCAGGAGAAAGCCTTTAAAAATCAAATATTTCCCCGGGACCGAGGGACAAGCAGTGCCTAATATGCCTTAGATTGCAGGAGAAAGCCTTTAAAAATCAACTATTTCCCCGGGACCGAGGGACAAGCAGTGCCTAATATGCCTTAGATTGCAGGAGAAAGCCTTTAAAAATCAACTATTTCCCCGGGACCGAGGGACAAGCAGTGCCTAATATGCCTTAGATTGCAGGAGAAAGCCTTTAAAAATCAACTATTTCCCCGGGACTGAGGGACAAGCAGTGCCTAATATGCCTTAGATTGCAGGAGAAAGCCTTCAAAAATCAAATATTTCCCCGGGACCGAGGGACAAGCAGTGCCTAATATGCCTTAGATTGCAGAAGAAAGCCTTTAAAAATCAAATATTTCCCCGGGACCGAGGGACAAGCAGTGCCTAATATGCCTTAGATTGCAGGAGAAAGCCTTTAAAAATCAACTATTTCCCTGGGACTGAGGGACAAGCAGTGCCTAATATGCCTTAGATTGCAGGAGAAAGCCTTTAAAAATCAACTATTTCCCTGGGACCGAGGGACAAGCAGTGCCTAATATGCCTTAGATTGCAGGAGAAAGCCTTTAAAAATCAAATATTACCCTGGGACTGAGGGACAAGCAGTGCCTAATATGCCTTAGATTGCAGGAGAAAGCCTTTAAAAATCAAATATTTCCCCGGGACGGAGGGACAAGCAGTGCCTAATATTCCTTAGATTGCAGGAGGAAAGCCTTTAAAAATCAACTATTTCCCTGGGACTGAGGGACAAGCAGTGCCTAATATGCCTTAGATTGCAGGAGAAAGCCTTCAAAAATCAAATATTTCCCTGGGACTGAGGGACAAGCAGTGCCTAATATGCCTTAGATTGCAGGAGAAAGCCTTTAAAAATCAAATATTACCCCGGGACCGAGGGACAAGCAGTGCCTAATATGCCTTAGATTGCAGAAGAAAGCCTTTAAAAATCAAATATTTCCCCGGGACCGAGGGACAAGCAGTGCCTAATATGCCTTAGATTGCAGGAGAAAGCCTTTAAAAATCAACTATTTCCCTGGGACTGAGGGACAAGCAGTGCCTAATATGCCTTAGATTGCAGGAGAAAGCCTTTAAAAATCAAATATTTCCCCGGGACCGAGGGACAAGCAGTGCCTAATATGCCTTAGATTGCAGGAGAAAGCCTTTAAAAATCAACTATTTCCCTGGGACTGAGGGACAAGCAGTGCCTAATATGCCTTAGATTGCAGAAGAAAGCCTTTAAAAATCAACTATTTCCCCGGGACTGAGGGACAAGCAGTGCCTAATATGCATTAGATTGCAGGAGAAAGCCTTTAAAAATCAAATATTTCCCCGGGACGGAGGGACAAGCAGTGCCTAATATGCCTTAGATTGCAGGAGAAAGCCTTTAAAAATCAACTATTTCCCTGGGACTGAGGGACAAGCAGTGCCTAATATGCCTTAGATTGCAGGAGAAAGCCTTCAAAAATCAAATATTTCCCCGGGACTGAGGGACAAGCAGTGTCTAATATGCCTTAGATTGCAGGAGAAAGCCTTTAAAAATCAACTATTTCCCTGGGACTGAGGGACAAGCAGTGCCTAATATGCCTTAGATTGCAGGAGAAAGCCTTTAAAAATCAAATATTTCCCCGGGACCGAGGGACAAGCAGTGCCTAATATGCCTTAGATTGCAGAAGAAAGCCTTTAAAAATCAAATATTTCCCCGGGACCGAGGGACAAGCAGTGCCTAATATGCCTTAGATTGCAGGAGAAAGCCTTTAAAAATCAACTATTTCCCTGGGACTGAGGGACAAGCAGTGCCTAATATGCCTTAGATTGCAGGAGAAAGCCTTTAAAAATCAACTATTTCCCTGGGACTGAGGGACAAGCAGTGCCTAATATGCCTTAGATTGCAGAAGAAAGCCTTTAAAAATCAAATATTTCCCCGGGACCGAGGGACAAGCAGTGCCTAATATGCCTTAGATTGCAGAAGAAAGCCTTTAAAAATCAAATATTTCCCTGGGACCGAGGGACAAGCAGTGCCTAATATGCCTTAGATTGCAGGAGAAAGCCTTTAAAAATCAAATATTTCCCCGGGACCGAGGGACAAGCAGTGCCTAATATGCCTTAGATTGCAGGAGAAAGCCTTTAAAAATCAAATATTTCCCTGGGACCGAGGGACAAGCAGTGCCTAATATGCATTAGATTGCAGGAGAAAGCCTTTAAAAATCAAATATTTTCCCGGGACCGAGGGACAAGCAGTGCCTAATATGCCTTAGATTGCAGGAGGAAGCCTTCAAAAATCAAATATTTCCCCAGGACGTGCTTCTCGGACCCCGTGCTGCAGTTAAATATTCATTTGTCAAATTTTACCCCTCCGTCAGTGAAAAGCTATATCCGCCCCTGAATTCAAACAGAAGTGCACACAGGTCACGGTCAAAGTGCACACAAGTCACGGTCACTCTCTGTGTGTCTGTCTGGAGACACCAGTGAGACACTCTCAGAAATGACCACCAGACAAATAAGAGAAACAGACGCATCAGAAGCTGCATAATTGAAGGCATGGCCATCAAAGCCTTTGATAATACGGCAGCGAGCAGGGCATCAGTGGCAATCAACCCATTCAACGCGGGAACCGACTTTAGACGTCAGAATCTGACGTCTATAGACGTCAGAATCTGACGTCGAAAATCAACACCTGCGTTGATAGAGTAAAATCATTTACAATGGTCGTTTACCCATAACATAAATATTTAAATGAAGTGGGAAGTGCTAGCTAAGATATTTATGATGATTTCAAATTGCAAAAAAGCCTTTCGTCTCCATATTTTATACAAACATATTTCAGCGCTGTAGGGGCTAAAGCTACATTGATGTCGATAGTCTATATAATCAAAAGTTCCGTATCAAAGCCATTGTTAATACAGCAGCGAGCGTAGCAATTACAGATGGATTAGTGGCGACGGTAGGCCTATATATAATCAAACGTTCCGTATCAAAGCCTTTGCCGATACAGCGGTGTGTAGAAGAGCAGTAGCAATTAGAAATAGATTATTGCCGACATTGTATTTAATCAAAGGTTTCATAAAATAAATAATATATGACACTGTTTTGTTATGCGCGAATTGATCGTGTGAGAAAATACAAACGTTGTTCATCTTTCGTGTGATATTGGAAAACACAGCACATGTCCAATTAATACACCTTTTTCAATAACAACACGCCACATGGTGAGCAACGCTGAACTGTTTTATTCAGACAACTGTTACACACTTTTCAATGACAACACGCCACACAGTGATCAACTCGGAACTGTTTTAATCAGACAATTGTTCACTGCGCAAACTCGTGCAAAGGCTCACACCTTATTCATTGGACAAGTGCATTGGTCTAGCGACCTTTAGTAGTAAAGCAATGCTTTCTCAATACTGGCCCAGCATCGTAGATGATGGGCCAGCATTGAGGGTGCATTGATCTAGCGACCTTTAGTAGTAAGCCAATGCTCTCTCAATGCTGGCCCAGCATCGTAGATGGTGGGCCAGCATTGAGGGTGCATTGGTTCAGCACGTGGTTGTTATCGCAGATAGTGACATTATAAGCCTCTACATCAAAGGTCGCAATGTGAACTGTAATTGTAGAAAAGAAAAGAGAATCAAAGGCTTTGACATCAAAGTTGGCAGAAACAGGAAAATAAGTATAGAGCAGCAGCAGCAGCAGCAGCGGCGGCGGCGGCGGCGTCGGCGGTGGTGGCGGCATCCGTAATTTAACCTCCTCGTGTCTACCGCGGTTTTTAGGTTTTTATTTGACCTTCAAACAAGAACATTTGAAGGAGAAATGTACATTGAATTAGCTGTATCCATATAGATAGGAAGGGTATTCTCCTCTGGCCCAGGGCAGGGGGGGATACTCTTCCTATCTATATGGAACTAGAGAAATGAACAATAAATTAACCAGATCCGTATAGATAGGAAGGGTATTCTTCTTCTTTATACGGATCTAGAGAAATCTGCATTAAATTGGCTAGATCCGCATAGATAAAAAGAGTATTCCCCCTGACCCAGGGCAGGGCAGGGGAAATACCCTTCCTATCTATACGGATCTAGAGAAATGAGTATTAAATTAGCTGGATCTCTATACGGATCTAGAGAAATGAACATTAAATTAACCAGATCCGCATAGATAGGAAGGGTATTCTCCTCTGGCCCAGGGCAGGGGGAATTCCCTTCCTATCTATACGGATCTAGAGGAATTTGCATTAAATTGGCCAGATCCGCATAGATAGATAGGGTATTCCCCTGGCCCAGGGCAGGGGGGAATACCCTTCCTATCTATACGGATCTAGAGAAATGAGCATTAAATTAACCAGATCCGCATAGATATGAAGGGTATTCCCTCTGGCCCAGGGCAGAGGGAATACCCTTCCTATCTATACGGATCTAGAGAAATGAGCATTAAATTAACCAGATCCGCATAGATATGAAGGGTATTCCCCCTGGCCCAGGGCAGGGGGAATACCCTTCCTATCTATACGGATCTAGATAAATGGCATCAAATTATCTGGATCCGTATAGACAGGAAGGGTATTCTCCTCTGGCCCAGGGCAGGGGGAATTCCCTTCGTATCTATACGGATCTAGAGGAATTTGCATTAAATTGGCCAGATCCGCATAGATAGATAGGGTATTCCCCTGGCCCAGGGCAGGGGGGAATACCCTTCCTATCTATACGGATCTAGAGAAATGAGCATTAAATTAACCAGATCCGCATAGATATGAAGGGTATTCCCTCTGGCCCAGGGCAGGGGGAATACCCTTCCTATCTATATGGATCTGGAGAAATGAACATTAAATTACCCAGATCCGCATAAATAGGAAGGGTATTCCCCCTGGCCCAGGGCAGGGGGAATGGCTTCCAATCTATATGGATCTAGAAAAAATGAGTAATAAATTAGCTGGATCCGTATAGACAGGAAGGGTATTCCCCCCTGGCCCAGGGCAGGGGGAATACCCTTCCTATCTATATCGATCTAGAGACATGAACATTAAATTAACCAGATCCGCATAGATAAGAAGGGTATTTCCCCTGGCCCAGGGCAGGGGGAATACCCTTCCTATCTATACGGATCTAGAGAAATGAGCATTAAATTAGCTGGATCCGCAAGATAGGAATGGTATTTTTCCTGGCACAGGTCAGGGGGAATACCCTTCCTATCTATATAGATCTAGAGAAATGAACATTAAATTAGCTGGATCCGCATAGATAGGAAGGGTATTCTCCCTGGCCCAGGTCAGGGGGAATACCCTTCCTATCTATACGGATCTAGAGAAATGAGCATTAAATTAGCTGGATCCGCAGGAAGGGTATTCTCCCTGGCCCAGGGCAGGGAGAATACTCTTCCTATCTATATGGATATAGAGAAATGAACATTAAATTAGCTAGATCCGCATAGATAGGAAGGGTATTCCCCCTGCCCTGGCCCAGGGCAGGGAGAATACCCTATTTATCTATACGGATCTAGAGAAATTTGCATTAAATTAACCAGAACTGCATAGACAGGAAGGGTATTCCCCCCTGTCACAGGGCAGGGGAAATACCCTTCCTATCTATATGGATCTAGAGAAATGAACATTAAATTAGCTGGATCCGTATAGATAGGAAGGGTATTCCTCATGGAATAGAGCAGGGGAATACCTTCCTATCCATACGGATCTAGATAAATGAGCCTCAAATTGGCCAAGCTGACATATTTTCTCTTTCGAATTATACAGATGTAGATCATTTTTACCCATTTGAACTTTTGGTTCGCTGTGAAAATGTATTTGATGCAACTTAGCCGGTAAAATGTTATTAATAGGGATACCTCAAGGCTCAGTCTTCGGCCCTTTATTATTTTTTTTCGTTATCAACGACCTCCGTACATGTCTGACTCTACCATTATTCAGTATATATGCTGATGACTGTAATTAATACAGATGTTGCAAAATGGGACGCTGTTAAGCAAAAGAGAACCAACGCAAAAGGCCAAAAAACAGTAACCTTTACTTTTTAAAGCTAAATTTACAGCTTTTTGACTTCTATGTGCTTAAAAACGCTATCAAAGACTAATTCTCAACTGAATTAAAATGTACTCTATGCTTAGCAGGGAAAACTCTAAATACAAACAAAAAAAAAACAGAAAACGAAGTACGAGCCTTATATGCTAGAATGAATCAATGCTTGTTTAATGTTGGTCCACCGTCTGCGACGCTGGTCCAACATTAAGCCAACATTTTTTCAATGGGTGGCACATACGATACTCTGGCAGTTATAGGGTTGACTAGTGAAATAATATTGCTCAGATAAGAAAGTAAAAACAACAACAAAACGAGTTGTATGAGATAAGCTTATGCCATGTGAGGAAAGGAGCGCGCAGCGCGTGGCCCTGAGCAAATTAAAGTCGATTTACTGATGTGAACCTTGACCCGAACCCAGGACGCATGCATGCCTGGTATGACAGTCAGGTGTGCTACCAATGACCAACCAAACACGCGACAATGACCCAATGTTGTTTCAATGTTGTGCCACCGTCTGCAACGTCGGCCGAGCATTAAACCAACATTGGGTTATGTCGTGTGTTGCTGAGAACCAATGTCTTTGTTTGCTACCACTCTCTGTGTTTTGAACTTTATGTCAGAAAACCCACGCAGGGTCGAGTTCGAACCCGGGTCGCGGGCATATAATACCTGTAGGTGTTCTGTCCTTATTGCCATGACAACATAATGTATTTTTACTGTAATATGATGTTTAAACTTCAGCAATAAATGTATTTTAAGTTGAATTCTATACAATTTTGGCAGTCAAGCGCTCTACCAATGCGCCCCATCCCCTTCCCTGTTTGCTAGCGCCACGTCCATTTCTCTGCGTCTCTGCCTGCCAGCACTCCCTGTGTTTTGACCTTTATGGGGCTAGGTGTGTTACGTAGCTCGCTAATCTACTCCTGGCAGGGTCCAGTTACACGTGGTTTATCCACGATAGGCGTGATATAATCCCACCTGTCCAAATATACCCCTCCTTCCCCTCTCGGCCCCCCACTCCCCGCTCCCTCTCTCCATCTTATAACTTGCATCACGTCGCCTTAGCCCCGTGCTCAGTCTCAGCGCTGCCGGCGATATGACATCTAAACGTAACAGTGCTCATTTGACATTTGAGTGCGGCACGGAATAATACTCACAAAAACATTTGCCCAATGAATAAGGTGTGAGCCTTTAGGCGAACGCCTAATTTATTGGACGAGTGCTGTATTTTTTCCTACAGCACAAACAACTTTAGGAAGAAATTAATATGTCATTTTTCAGTTTGAGCTTTAAATATTTATATTACTAAGCTAAAAAGCACATATCAATACAAAATTAAATTATTTGACTAACTGAGCTGCCAGTTGAAAACTAACTAGCTGACTAGCTAACTAACTAACCCTAACCTTAACCCTAACTGAGCTACCAGAACAAAGAATGCCATCAATTTTAAACCAAGTTTGTTTGGTTTATAGCTTGTTTGAAACCGTGTATATGCAACGTACATATCCAACAACACATTGCCATCCCCATTCACTGTCGAAATTCCCGACTAGTATGGGTGAAATGAAATGAATCGGGCTTTAGGCCACCTTTGTGCACATATAGGCTAAACTGGGCCAGGAGAACCTCCTGAGGATGGTGGGATGATTGAGATGACACTGTCCTCCAGACACAGGATGCGAAATTCGAGCCCTGGCGGTCTGAGGCCGAGCACGCTACCTCTCGGTCACGGAGGCTCCCCACAATACTAACTTATGTATGGGTGAAGGTGACCTGAAGCAGATCAACTAATATGTATGTAACCTGCGATATACTGTTGAAAGAGATCCTGAAAACTTTCGCTCTAAAACTCTCAGCAGATTAACACTTATCGGATGTACTTTATTTTGTTTACCTCTTAAAACGCTGAAATATTTGTGTATAAACCCTGGAGACCAAAGATTTTTTTTCAATTTGAAATAATCATAAATGTCTTTGTTGACTTTATATGATTCATTTGAATATCTAGGTATTTGCTCTTACAGCACGGGGATCGACTTTAGACGTCAGAGTCGGAAGTCTATAAACGTCAGAATCTGATGTCTATAGACGTCAGAATATGACGTCTATATAGTCGTTTTTAATCCGTTTCATTAAGCGGTCACAGTTATTGGGAACGAAACGAGTGTTTAAACAACAAGATTTGTAAATGGTTCGAGTAATTATCACACACCTGAAGTTGTGTATCGCGGTAGCGATATAAAACTTCAGGTGGGTGCACATTTAACTACGATAACTTTACGGAATATGGGCTTAAAAGTTAGATGCAGCAGAGTGCAATATATTTTCGTGATCCTAGCAATGAGAGGGTTTTCACGCTCTCTGCACTCAGAGGGTAATAAGCCACGTATATCCTGACTCCTGTCACTAACACCTGGTTGCCATGGCTACATCATGACCAGGGTGTAGCATGTTCTGTCCGCCCTGTCCATGACACGATCCACGATCCTAGATCCCTGAGATGGCCACTTCACCCACGTGAGCATCACTCGACTCAGGCGAAAATTAGCTCCTGTCTGGTAAACAAGTGCCAAGTGGAAACACGAGACATTGCCCCAGTGCTGGTTTAATGCTGGGCCACCGTCTGCGACGCTGGCCCAGCATTAAACCAGCATTGGGTCAACGTCACAAATTTGCTGGGTCCACGCCCAGTCAGCAGGAAAAGTCGGCCCAACGCTACCCCAATATCCACAGATGCTGGGCCACTATTTGAGCAGCATTGAGTTAAAAACATTCTGAAAAATATCGGAGATATCGGAAATATTGGAAGGCTGACCCTTAATTCACTTTACCCTTTAACCCTCACAGCGCTGAAATATTTTTGTATAAGCCGTGGAAACCAAATGGGTTTTTTTAAATTTGAAATCATGGTCTACGACTATTACAAATATTTTTTTTTTTCAGCGCGGGGATCGTTTAGATTTGCAAGTTTGGCATATGTTTTGGGATTAACTTTTTAGATTAACTTGGCAATTTAAATAATTTTGCACACTCAGAGTTGCGGGTCGCCGTAGCCTCAAGTGGATAAAAAAAGCGGATAGAAAAGTTAATGGGGTATTATTCAATTGCCAGAGGGGGGGGGGGGATGGCTTAAGTTTTTATTTAAAAAATATTTCAGTGGAATATTTCGTGAAATAAATAATTGTTTGAAAGACATGCTGCAAATGAACATTTGACTCTAAAACTCTAACTTCCAGATCATTACTCTAGGCCTAGTTTGTGATCCACCTTTATAAATGTACTTTTTTAACAGAAATAAATATTTATCTTCATGTGCAAACTGAAGCATACATTTTTCCTCAAACTGAGTGTGAAAAAATAAAGTTCTGCATACAAGAAGTGAAAGAAATGATGTAGCCAATACAATAACTGCACCCCCCCCCCGGTAATTAAATGGTGACCTTATTGCACTGTATTAGAGCGTGGTAATGATAGCAGACTAGCAAACACAAGGATTTTTTATAACATTATTACAACGTCAGCCCAGCGCCTTCGACGTTGGTCCAAGGTTAGCATTTTTTGGACAAAAGTTGATGAGGTACATATTTGTTTTACAGGCATGGTTGGCCACTTTGGGCTGCCTTTACAGTTGGGTCACCATTTCCAGGCATGGTGGACCACATGTGTTTGTAATCTGACATCTGACCTCAAAGCACCAGGTGTGTGGTCAGACCCAGACGCTGATCTGTCTGTCTGTCTGCTACTCTCACGTGACCTGTCACATGACCTGTCACATGACCTTCATCATGCCAGACTGTCAGACCAACTCAATAGTTTCACATGTGGTCAACGTCTACGAAAATGACATTTTTATATTGCATTTTTCCTTCAATTCGTTCGATCGAGCTATCGATGGAGATTGATTGATTGATTTTTTTCTGATTGATTGTTTGATTGGCTGATTAATTAATTGATTGATTGATTGCTTAATTGATTGACTGTTTGATGATTGATTGATTGATTACTTAATTAATCAATTAATCAATTAATCAATTAATTGATTGATTGATTGATTGATTGATTGTTTGATTGATTGATTGATTGATTGGTTGATTGATTGATTGATTGATTGATTGATTGATTGATAGATTGATTGATTGATTGATTGATTGATTGATTGATTGATTGATTGATTGATTGATTGATTGATTGATTGATTGATTGATTGATTGATTGATTGATTGATTGATTGATTGATTGATTGATTGATTGATTGATTGATTGATTGATTGATTGACTGATTGATTGATTGATTGATTGTTTGATTGATTGATTGTTTGCTTGATTGATTGATTGATTGATTGATTGTTTTAATTTGTCGGGCTGTTGTGTGGATGAATACAAGGCCATTTGACAGTTTTTTTGGTTGGATGGCTGAGTGTACATACATGCTGAACTATTGAGTAGAGCCTTATGAGGATGGTGCGATTAGTCAGTTTACAATGCCCTCCAGATATAAGATGCCATTTTCGAGCTCTGACAGTATTTGACCTAACACGCCACTTTTAGGTCTCGGAGGCTCAAAACAATACTGCATGTTAATTAGTGAACAGGAAAACCGCATTTTGTTTCTCTGTATTTCAGAGCATGGCTCTGACATTACAGGTACTATGCGCAACCACTACACCAGGGCCCTAGTTGACTGGCTGGCCGACTAGATGGCTGGCTGGCTGGCTGCAAGTCTGTCTGGCTGTGTGGCTGGTTGGCTGGTTGTCTGTCTATGTGGCTGCAGGGTCATGTCCAGGGGGGGGGGGGGAATTTGGTTTCTGTAACCCCCTTGCTCTAAATAAAGTTTCTAGGATGCCAATCTCATAAATTAAAATTAGATAAATTAAATATAAATAAATCGATTTGAATTAGGACATACATTATTGTAGTATGTTAGACTAGTTTTTTTTTTTTTTTCCATGTGTTTTTGATTTTGTAATGGACGGGAATTCCTATTTATTCATGGGTATAGGTTGGTCACTATTTCTGTTACTTAGTTTTGTTTGTTTTTTCCTTGCACTTGATACACTTGTTAGGTTATGTAGGCACGATAAATTCACTCAATTCTCATCAATTCTCAATAAAAGATAACGGTGAATGTTGAGAAAATATTATAAATAACATTTTCAATAAGAGTTCTAAACTATCAGAACGAAAAAAATTCATGAAACATTGACATAATATCAGAAGAAAATGTTTAAAATAATAAAAGTCAAGTGAATGTTTAGAAAACATTACAAATAATATCATCAATAACATTAATAAAATATCAGAAGAAATGTTGTATTAAACATTGACATAATATCAGAAGAAAATATTTTAAAATATTAAAATGTAGGGTCAAGTGGATGTTGAGAAAAAATTATAAATTAGATTATCCATAACATTTATAAAATATCCGATCAATGTTAAATAGAACATTTCCTTAAATGATGCTACAATATTTTTAGGGGTGATTTCTATAACGTTATTACGAATGTTTTCTTAATATTGAGTTGACACTGCGTTTTTAATATTTTAAAACTTTTTCTCGAAACATAAATGTTGTGTTAAGTCAAAAATTTTCTCAATATTTACAAAATATTTTTGTGTTTGCTGGGAGTATACGCGCAAAAATCATGCAGTGTAGAGGGGGGAGGGGGGCAATAGCGGATCAAGAGATGGGGCCGTGGTGATCAATTACCAGCTCAATTAATTCTCCAGAAATTAATGTCAAGTGCTCCAAGAAATAACCGCTCGCCTCATATTCACAATACATATGGACATTAAGATACGCCTATAAAAGCATGACGGTCTACCTCACTCTGGCGGATCGACATTTTGTAACCCCCTAGTCAGAAGCTCTGGATACGTCCCTGGGCTTGATGTGTGACTGGCAGACCACAGTCTATCTGGCTGGTGGACTGGCTGGATGGCTGGCTGGATGGCTGTGTGACTGGCTGGCTGGCTGGCTGGCTATCTGGCTAGCTGTCTGGCTGGCTGTGGGGCTGGTCGACTGGTTTTCTGACTGACTGTCTGTCTGTGTGGCTGACTGTCTAACTGGCTGTCTGGCTGGCTGGCTGGCTGGCTGGCGGGCTGGCTGGCTGGCTGGCTGGCTAGCTGGCTGGCTGGCTGGCTGGCTGGCTGGCTGGCTGGCTGGCTGGCTGGCTTCCTGACTAACTGTCTGTCTATGTGGCTGGTTGGCTGGCTGGCTGGCTGGCTGGCTGGCTGGCTGGATGGCTGGCTGGCTGGCTGGCTGGCTGGCTGGCTGGCTGGCTGGCTGGCTGGCTGGCTGGCTGGCTGGCAGACCGACTGTGGCTCATACTTTCTTCAAAATAGCAGCGTATTACCTGCTTCTGAATATTTGAGATGTTATTACCGCATATCAGCCCGATGTGTTCTCAGACACTAAGACAGACTTACACTAAATAGCCGGCTCTCTAACATACACGATACGACAATGACAGAACTAAATAGCCGGCTATCTAACATAGAAGGGACCACAATGAGGAAACTAATGGATACATGGGTTTACTAAGAAACAGACGTCTCGTAAAATGCACTTGGCTTATTGCGAAATGAAAGGTTTAGTTTTCAACATAATATAGAATATTGATTATTAGGACTTATAGATTAAAAATAGCAATATCGCAATTTGAACATAAAGTAAAACTAAAATTAAATGTCTTATATCACCATCACCAATAATATTCCCTCACATCTAAAACGAATTGTGTTATTGGTTTCATGTTCATCTCACTCACTCACTACTCTAATGTGGGATGCAGGCTAAATGGTCACGTAGATCACACACTTCTAGAGGAGCGAACATATTTTGAGAGACAGGTTATCTGGTTTTATCAGTAATAAAAAAAAACTCTATGTGATTTCGACTTGTTTTTGTTGTTACTATGTTAACACAGAGTGGAGTTGGTTAGTTGGTTTATTTGCTGGTTAATTGGTTGGTTGGTTGGTACCTGGTTCCCCATAAAACCCAGTATCAACCTGTCAACCGTACTGTCATCATACCCTAAAGGGTCTGACTTTCGTCACCCCCTCAAGGGCATGCATTTCCATGTTCCCAACCTAGTGCACTGACCGAGGAGAAGTATAGCCTGATTTATGAAAAGGAAAACAATCATACTAATGGATATAAATTATACCTCATCTAATGCATTTACTAATGTAGTCAGATCCTGACATGAGTCGGATCCAGTAACCATTGGGTTGTCCAGTGGGGCTTTCCCCAATCTACTTCTCACCAAGAGATCACATGGGTTTTTACGCACGGTTTATACAGGATGTTTGGATGTTTTGCTTTAGGTTTATTGAAGGAAGTCTTCACTAATTTAGCTGCCTCCACCGCAGTTTGAGAGTAGGTAATAACAATGGGGGTGACGCCACTATCCTGATGGGGAGGTACCGTATTTAAGCTGAATGGAGGATACGTTTTCAGGGCTAATTGCCACTTCCTTTCAGCTTCAAGTCGCCCAATCTCATTTAGAGTTAAGTCTCTTGTATTCTTCAATACTTCAACATACAACACTCTCAGATGGGTCGCCACGCAGTAGAGTTAAAGTGTGTGGCAACAGTTGTGTCCTTCTTAAGGCGTACATCCGAACGATGTATGTTTATCCTTTTTCTGAAGGAGAGCCTAGTTTCCCCCACATATAATTTATTGCATTTTGAACAAACTATACAGTAAATACCGTTAGGTGAATCACAATTTTGTGTGGTGGGTGAATATCATTCATTCATTTATGCATTCATTCATTCATTCATTCATTCATTCATTCATTCATTCATTCATTCATTCATTCATTCGGTCAGTCAGTCGTAGGTTCAGTCAGTCAGTCGTTCATTTGCTCTCTCGCTTTTTCGCTCACTTAATCATTCTTAAAACACGTGTTGCAAGTCGGCCAGTCAGTCTGAGACACTGACTTGACATTTAATCAACCTTAGAGTTCAATAAGCCATGTGAACCCATTAATCCCTAATGGATCATACATACAACACGTGTTTTAAGAATGATTGAGTGAGCGAAAAAGCGAGAGAGCAAATGAACGACTGACTGACTGAACCTACGACTGACTGACCGACCCACCGACCGACCGACCGACTGACCGAATGAATGAATGAATGAATGAATGAATGAATGAATGAATAAATGAATGAATGAATGAATGAATGATATTCACCTCATTCACACTTAATGTGAATGGACATGACATAGCTTGGTGACACTCTTAGAAGAGATGTTACTTCAGGTTTATTTGTTGCATACGGTGGTATACGCCTAATATTTGAAACACATAGATGCAAGATGTGGAATCCTTCTCCATATTAACATACAACAAAAAGAACATCGAAGATGACAATGTTTAAAGTGGGGTGTGATTTAAAATAAACCCTTTAACTCCTAAATCGCTGAATTGTGTTAATAAACCCATGGAGTCCGGAGGGTTTTTCAATTTAAAATCATCAAAAATGTCTTAGCTAGCTTACTCCGATTTATTTCAAAACCTTTTTCATGGGTCGACGGCCATTTTAAATATTTTTTACTATTACAGCGCGGGGATCGACTTAAGACGTGAGAATTTTACGTCTACAGACGTCAGATTTTGACGACTTAAGTCGATCCCCGTGCTGTAATAGTTAAACGTTCTAGTCCCTCTGGTGACTTGGGGAGAGAGGGGATAAGTAGCCTGAAGGCGAAGTGAAAGATTAATGAGTCCGTCTTGGACTGTCTCTCATGCATAAATAGCTGCCACTTACAACAGTCACCCAATCTCCAGATCAATAAGGCCAAGACAAGAACCAGCAACGAGGAATGGTAATTTATCATTAAATAAGTCATTATTGAAAATATTTCGCATATTTACATAGATAGATATATATTTTTTGACATAATTAGAAGTCAATTCTGACTGATTTGTCATAAATTAAATCTATTTATGTATACACGACATGTACAACAGCGATTACTTGAAAATCGAGAGCAGCCAAATGTGTAGATAAATCAGAAATCCACATTTTTCTTCTTGAATGAAACAAATATATTTATCATAACGTTAGTTTTAAAAATTCTCTTTATAGTTGTTTTTATTGTAAATAGAGCGACACATGGAGTGTATTCCCTGCGTATATTCCGGGATTATTTTTCTCTTTATTCTGTGACCGAGGAGACTATCATCACCATCTAATGGCGCAAGACAGTTCACCCCTGGCATTTCCTCCAATGCGCTTCCTTGCCTTGACCTGAAACATTGATTTTACAATTCGAGCACTGAACTACTCAAAATAAACTGTTCACATTTTTTTTGTCTGATTTATTTAATTTGAGAAGGTGGCTAGACATCAAATAATAATAATATTGAACAATTCACGTTTTTATTGATTGCTTACTAATAATAAAAATTATTAAGGGGTGGGGGTGGGGGGGGGGTATATTATATTTTATTGTAATTCCGGCGAAGGCCCTGGTGTAGTGAGTTTACAAATCGTTTCTTTCCTCAAACACCCAGGGTTTAACCCTTTTACTTCACTGCGGGGATTGATTTTATACGTCAGAATCTGACGTATTATATGTAGAAGTCAGAGTATAAAAATGGTCCCCGCACTAAAATATTTCTAATGGCCCTGGAGCGATAATAAAACTGACGAACATATGCCAAAGAACATGAAACATGTATTGATCACCCACCGCTGTTTTATTTCTGAATTTAGTAGATGTAAAACAATTATGTTTTTGTGTTTGGCCTAGGTTGAGTGAGTCACAGTTTGAGAAATCTCCCCAGATCTTCACGCAATACCACCCTGCCTCCATCATGGAGGTTACATATACCGGAAACACTACCAGATATCTTCACGCAATACCACCCTGCCTCCATCATGGAGGTTACATATACCGGAAACACTACCAGATATCTTCACGCAATACCACCCTGCCTCCATCATGGAGGTTACATATACCGGAAACACTACCAGATATCTTCACGCAATACCACCCTGCCTCCATCATGGAGGTTACATATACCGGAAACACTACCAGATATCTTCACGCAATACCACCCTGCCTCTATCATGGAGGTTACATATACCGGAAACACTACCAGCTATCTTCATGTAAAACCACTCTGACTCTATCATGGACGTCCTCGTACATATGTATACATAGGCCTACTGGGCACAAAGAGAAGCACTACTTTACCTTATCAGCGCGGTGATCGATTTTTTTAGTCGTCCGAATCTGTAGACGTCAGATTCTGACGACTAAAGTCGATCCCGCACAGATAAGAAATAAAATATTTCTACTGGCCGTAGAACCATAACATAGGTATGCAAATGAATCATAAAGAGCCGACTAAGATGTTTATAATGATTTCAAAGTGAAAGAACCCTTTGGTTGCGATGCTGTTTACATATTATTTCAGTGCTTAAAGGGTTAATGATAATGATACCAATATTGAATGTGGATAACTTACTCTTACAGCGCTGAAATATGTTTGTATAAACCGTAGAGAACAAAGGTTTTTTTTAATGGGAAATCATCATAAATGTCTTAGTTAGCTTTTTCCGCATCATTTCAAAACCTATGTTATGGGTCTACGGCCATTATACGAGATTAAACCTTTCAGTGCGGGGATCGATTTTAGACGTCAGAATCATCTAAAGTGGGTGCCAGCGCTGAAAGTGTTAATCTGTCTTACGACCCGATCATATCAATGTTATTGGGAATGAAATGTCTGCTTAAACATCAACTTTTTTTGAAAAATGTTGATTAAAGAAACTGGCGTCCCAGCACAGCATCGACAAAAAAGGACCCCGCCATTTAAGGGCTAAGCATTGCGATAATAGTCTTTAATGTGTTCTATTGGTTTATTAGGGATTAAATTAGTGCTTAAACAGATGCATTTTGCAATTGTTTGGTCTCAAGTTAAACAAATATTTCACTGTTGTTGTGGATCGCGAGAGCGAGACCCAACTTCAAGTGGATAAAAAAATAGATGAGATTACTTAGAGAAAAAAGGGTTATTATGGGCTATAAAACATACACAACATTTCACAACAGTTTCACAAATAGCATTTCACAATTTAAATAAAATATATGACAAAACTCATTTATTAGGCCTATATCACAAACCAACCTGACCCAGTCGTAGCGTACAAATCATACTATGGCAATTCATTGCTTTGGCTGTGTTTTGTGTTTTGTGCTGCGGTAATTGTTTTTATTGCTTCTGTTATTGCTTCTGTTGTGTTTATTTATTTATTTATTTATTTGACTTCCAGTTAAGAACATGCAAAAATGGTACATTATAATTATTATTATCATTTTTTGAACATGGTAATAACTTTGGTTGACGGGAACAGGTCGAGACGACCTCTACAATGCCTGTCAACCATATAAGTGAATTAAAATTATAGAATAAAATAATATCCATTGTTTAAAATAGCAAAAACAATTTAAAAATGTACATAGTATAGATTATAAAGTTTACTATTTGTACACATAAAATAAAATAACCGACAATTGTCTGTCATCTGTTTCCCGCACCAAAACCAGAGATAAAATAGCTACACTGTGCTCTACACCGTGTAGCAAAAAAGGACACTCTGGAAAGCGTAGAAACCTAATTAAAACCTCTTAACCTCTTAATTTTAACATAGGCCTACATACATCCCTAAATAAAAGTAATACTATAAACCTAGAATACATCTACTGACGTCAGCTCATATAGCCGTCGCGCAGCCGAAATATGCTGAGTAGTACCACATGTGCAATTTTAGACTGGAGGAAAAAAAAATCCCAAACTCAAGAAGTAAATCAGTTGATTAGAGATTTTTGAAATTCAGCATAAGGACCCACTTGGTCTGGAAACAAAGGCTACTGAAAAATCACTAAACCTAAAAATAAAACAGAAAAAAGACAAATAATAATTTTGAGGGGAACAGCCATCCATGCCATGTGGTAATACTCTAAGTCAGATCATGACAAGCGTGATCATGTAGAGTGATGTCGGTCTGCTCCGAACAGTATCAGAGACTGTCTCCGGCCTGAATTCGAGCCAGGCAGACAACACAAAGCAACATTCGCAGATTAAATAATACAATTAGATAATACAATAATATGTAGTTGCCTTTCTTGGTTCTGCTGTTACAAACGCGTGTTTTTTTTTTGGCCTAGGGATCACATTATGACAGACTCACGGATCTTATAGGGCTTTACATAAGAGTGGTCCGCTTGGTTCAAACACAGTTGTTTTCTCTTGCTCTATGGCTCTTAACAATTTCAGGCCTGAATATACCATTGTCATCTTCATCCACTACAAGTCGCGAATTGCTGTCGCAACTCGCGACTTGTATTGGATGAAGATGACTTGATGTGGGTGGCAAAGAAATAAAAAAGATAGTGATAATGTATTATTAAAACAGTTCCATGAAATTATCGTTCTAAGAAAGTAAGTCATTGTTCAGAGATGCAAAATGATGCTTTGATGCATCCTGAGGGTTTAAAGGGTTACTATACGACTAGACCCTCCCAATAGAAGAAATACAAGACAAAAATAGACCAATCAGCCAACTACACAACAAATTATCTAGTTATTAGTTAAAGGTATGTATTCACATGAATATCCACAAAACGGTACATGTTTAGTGGGTTGTTCTTTTAATTAGGGAATAGCTCTTATATATAATTGAAGATTGGCTGACACAACTTCAAGTGTAAAAATATTGATGAAAATACTAGAATAGCACCAGCATATACAGCTTCTGTCAATACATACTTTTATCGTTTTAGATTCATTTCTCTGATTTTAGTTTTGTGGACCACGTGTATGTAGCACAGCCGAGCAGGCTACCTATCAGTCACAGACACTCCCCCAGTCTTTGATCAAAGAAAACACAAAGTTATAATATATGTGGACGGTAAATGGTGTTTGTGTATTAGTGTGATTGTTCTTTCTGGGCCAGGCATCCGTCTTCATTTATTAGTTTCGTTCACCGTGTCAGCGTGGCCAGTGTATGTGACATAGACAGCTATTTAGTCTAAGTCCCTGTTTCGTGTTTCACCTTCAGGTGAGAATCTCGAGCTGACAAGCTGGTATTAACCTGTGTATTATTTAGTAGTTTGACATTGCAAATGTAAAACTCGCAGACAGTTAGTTAGAGGTGAAACAGAAACAAAGCAGATGCCAGTGCGTTGGTTGGTCAGCCTGGCTACTAGTCACAAGTTATTCAACTAGGCAGACAGTCTGCAAGCAAGCCAGCCAGCCAGCCAGTCAGCCATTAAATCAGACAGTGTTCCAAGAAATGCATCTAGTCAGTCAGTCAGTCAGTCAGTCAGTCAGTCAGTCAGTCAGTCAGTCAGTCAGTCAGTCAGTCAGTCAGTCAGTCAGTCAGTCAGTCAGTCAGTCAGTCAGTCAGTCAGTCAGTCAGTCAGTCAGTCAGTCAGTCAGTCAGTCAGTCAGTCAGTCAGTCAGTCAGTCAGTCAGTCAGTCAGTCAGTCAGTCAGTCAGTCAGTCAGTCAGTCAGTCAGTCAGTCAGTCAGTCAGTCAGTCAGTCAGTCAGTCAGTCAGACAGACAGACAGACAGACAGACAGACAGACAGACAGACAGACAGACAGACAGACAGACAGACAGACAGACAGACAGACAGACAGACAGACAGACAGACAGACAGACAGAAAGACAGACAGACAGACAGACAGACAGACAGACAGACAGACAGACAGTAAGTTAGTCAGTCAAATAGTCAGACAGTAAGTTAGTCAGTCAAATAGTCAGACAGTAAGTCAGCCAGACAGCCAGTCAGGTGGATAGTCAGTCAGTCAGTTAGTTAGTCAGTCAGTCACTCAGTCAGTAGCCTCGTTAAGCACTATCAACCCCTCTAGTAATACGCATGATTAATAGTTTGTCTGACCTGCTCGCCATCATTTCCCCCCAGGCTAGTTTGTCGCCGATAATTTACAAAGATATCTATGCAAATTGTGGGCGTATTTTGGACATGGTAAATTTAGTTACGTTCGGGAGCCTGGCTTCAATGGGCTTAGGCGGTATGCTTCGATTGCACCCCTGGGGGTTATGCCGCACGTGGAGCTTTAGGGACAGTCCACCCGAGAATTTAACCAATGTTGTTTAAAACAACATGTATTCGATGCCTCGTGTTATCTTCGCCCGTGTCAAAGCCCTTATCCTTCTAGATAGGTACGTTTTCAACAAATTGTCAACAGACAAATGGCAATGATACAATTTTTTGTGGTATGTGTGCAGTTCGTCCAATAAATACATTAAAGTAAATGTTGTATTTTCATAAATGGAAAAGTATGCGCTTTATATATTTTTTTAATTATTTTGATTTTATTATTTCATTAAATTTTTTTTTTTTTTTTTTTTCGGTGAACCCTGCAGTGCAAGTGCAGTCTGTATGAGAGTTGACACAGCAAGTGAGTCTTTGGTTTAGTACATGATAGGGTTGTGAGACCACTTCTTGTCATATTGGCATATATGTGGTCTGACTTGACCACTAAACTTATTCTAGAGTTACCTTGGTCCGGTCATTACATGCATTGTTTGATTAAATGTTTCTGGTTCAATGAGTATAAGATATCAGAGTAACTAAGGTACCATTCTTCACAATCATTTGAATCAGATGATTGTGCAATGATCATCTTCATCAATGACCATGGCTTCGCATGCTGCAGGTGAAAGGTCGAGCTTCTGTTGTCAAAATGCTCCAGCCTGTTGTACAGTAGAATGAGTTAGCTAGGGGTGATTTGTTATTTTGTAAATGTTTATATTTGCAAGCAGAATCTCGAACCCTGTGGGCAGCCTTCTGTAGGATGTGAGTAGGCAGGGCCCTCATACTTATCGTATGTATATGTGTATCGTTTCTTTCCTCAAACACCCTATACCTGGCGTCGTCTGGTTTATCTCAGGGAGGTTCTCCTGGTGCGCGTAGTCTAGCCGTGATTAGTCTGTATGTGTTAAACCACATTCTTCCATTCATTCCTCCATTCATTATGCAGTAATATTTTCGTAATGCACTTATTTGAAATTTGCCTTTACTGATGTGTGTATAAGCCGCTTGTGGTTGTCTGACAGATACAGGTGCTATAAAAATGACTTTATTATGCAATTATTATTTTTTATCACTAGCCAGGGAGATATACCATTTAATTAAAAATTTTACAAGATGTCAAAACTCTCGATATATTTTTTATAATTCTGGATCCAAGTCGTCCATATGACAAACTGACAAACATACAGCAAAGGGACATGGACCAAAATCCCCTCGTTTTATTTCTGAATCTAGGGAATGTAAAACAGTTATGATGTTGTGTTTGGACTAGGAGTAGTGAGTCACAGTTTGTGAAATCTCCCCAGATCTTCATCTAATACCACTAGGACTCTGTCATGGAGGTGACATATACTGGCCAAAAAGAAACATTACTAGTACCAGATCTTCACGTAATACCACTATAACACAATCATGGACGTCTCCGCACAGATTTATGCATTCTGGGCCACAAAGAGACGCACTACATAATTGGTAACAATATTGAATATAAATACTTACAAAGATGTCATATGTTTATATAAACCATTGACAGCAAATGGTTATCCATAAATGCCTTAGTTAGCTCTTTGCTCATTATTTGAATACCTATGTTATGGGTGTACGCCTATTATATAGAATTAATACTCTCATTGCGGGAGTCGACTATAGACGTCAGAATCTGACGTCTATTGACGTCAGATTCTGAAAGTAATAAAGCCCCTTACTAGCCAATTGAATCACTGTTATTGGGAATGAAATGTGTGTTTGAACATCAACATTTGCAAATTTGAGGTCTCATATTAAACGAATTTGAGTAATTTGCACTCATTTGAAGTTGTGTGTCGCTACCAGTACCCACAACGTCAATTGTCTATTTATAACATACACCACTGGCTATAACAGTATAGATTCGGATCTACGAATTCAGACTTTTTTCGCAGATGCTATGTTAATATTGTGCAAACTGGCCACGCTATTGACGTTTAAACATGCTGAGTATGGCCATGATCGAACTTTTATGTGTATTTTAGAACGAAGGAAGAACTACATAACGAGAGATGCGTAGATCTGAATATATTCGAATCAACGAGCCTATCGAAATGTCGTTCTATCTCATGAAATATACTATATATTATCAACCCTAATAATTGGTAACAATATTGAATATGAATACTTACAAAGATGTAATATGTTTATATAAACCATTGACAGCAAATGGTCCTAAATGGCTTAGTTAGCTCTTCACACTTTATTTGAATACCTATGTTATGGGTGTACGGCTATTATACAAAATTAATACTTTCATTGCGGGAGTCGAGTATAGACGTCAGAATCAGACATCTATTGACGTCAGATTCTGAAAGGAATAAAGTACCTTACCAGCCGATTGAATCACTGTTATTGGGAGTGAAATGTTTGAACATCAACATTTGCAAATTTGAGGTCTCATATTAAACGAATTTGAGTAATTTGCACTCTTTTGAAGTTGTGTCTCGCTACCGGGACCCACAACGTCAATTGTCTATTTATAACATACACCACTGGCTGTAACAGTATATATTAATTTGTACATTACTTTTTAATTTGAAATGTACATATTGTATTTTGAATTTGTATATATGTTTTAGAGCGCCCATTGCAAATTAGCAATTTAATTTGATAAATGGTTACCCTCTTGAAATAAAGTTTATTATTATTATTATTATTATTCGGATCTACGAATTTACACTTTTTTCGCAGATGTCATATTCATATTGTGCAAACTGGCCACGCTATTGACGTTTAAACATGCTGAGTATGGCCACGATCGATCTTTTATGTGTATTTTAGGTCGAAAGAAGAACTACATCACGATAGATTCGTAGATCTGAATATATTCGAATCAACGAGCCTATCGAAATGTCGTTTTATCTCATGAAAAATAACATATATTATCAACCCTTTCAAGCCTGAATTTACCATCCACTACAAGCTGCGAATTGCTGTCGCAATTCTCGACTTGTAGTGGATGAAGATGATTTGATGTGGTTTAAAAATTAAAGAAAATTGCAATGTACTGGTAACCAGTTTCATGGAACTTTTCGTTCTAAAACCCCCTGGTTGTGAGAAAATTAGGTGTGTTTTCAGGGGATGTAAAATGATGCTTTAATGCATCGTGGGGGCTTAAAGGGCTAAGGATGAGTATCAACCAGATTGTTGCCGTGGATAAACTCTTAAACCGCTAAGTCATATAATTTAAGCCACTTGAAATTTTGTCAGCTTCAAGTGGATGAAAATTACTCACATTTGTTTAATTTGAGACCAAACATTTGAAAGTTTTGATGTTTAAACACACATTTCGTTCCCACTAGCATTTGATTGGCGAATAAACCGTGCCACCATACATTGACAATAACACCTATAAGGTTAGTTGATTTTGCTGGGTCTTGTAATAACCCTTTCAGTTTGGGAAGCGATCTTTGATTTCCGAATTCTATGTAAAACACATTGAAAGCGCTGACATATTAACCCTTTACGCGATGAGCATGATTATAATAGTTTTTAAAACGTGGTCATCACGGTTATTGTGGATGAAATGAGTGTTTAAACATTAAGATTTGAAAATATTCGGTCTCAAATTAAACAAGTACGAACGCCTTTATACGTCAGGATCTGACGTCTACAGACGTCAGATTCTGACGTATAAAGACGGTCCCCGCGCTGAAAGGGTATACCGCGACCCACAACTAAATGAAATTAGATCATTTAGGGAGTAAAGGGTTATGACTTGCTATAGAAGAATACACATATCGTCATAAAAAACTCAGAATATAATTTCACAATTTGAGACTATGTGACAAAAAAATCATTAATTATATCACAAATCAACATGACCAAGTCGTACTGTGCAAATCATACTAGGGTAGTTGTTTTTATTGCTTCTGTTGTGTTTTGTGAATATAATACTATGGTAGCTGCTTTTATTGATTTTACTGTATTAAGTAGATAGACGTTAACAACGGGTGTTTTTTTCTTGGCCTATGGATCACACCATGACAGACTCACGGATCTTACAGGGCTTTACATAAGACTGGTTCGCTTGGTTTGAACACAGTTGTTTTCTCTCGCTCTATGGCTCTTAATATACAGCAATAGAAGAAACACAAGATAAAAATAGACCAGTCAGACAACAACACAACAAATTATTATTAGTTAAGGTATATATTCACATGAATATCCACAAGACGGTGCATGTTTAGTGGGTTGTTTTTAATCACGGAGCTGTAATATATAATTGAAGATTGGCTGACACAACTGAATTGTAAATATATCGATGAAAGTAATAAAATAGCACATACATATACAGCTTTATTGAGTGTTTATTATTTTTCATCTATATTTACTCAGATTGTAGCGAAGAGTAAATGTCATTTAGTTGATCTAAAATTAAAAAAATAATAGACTCGGAATAACAAATAACGATTCAGCAAAAAACACTTCATTATTCATTTATCCAACCTGCCATCTTATTATCTTATTTCGTGGCATGCATGACAACTTCTGAATATGGTAAGAATCAAATGACACGGTGCTACAGACACAGGGCTCGAATAGCGCTACAGTATATAATATTAAAACATCTGTTCGGCCTATTGTGTAGAAAACACATTAACACAAGCAGATGAGGCCAAACATTGAGATCCGTACAATACGATGCACAGACAAACGTGTTAAGCGCAAGAAGATAAACCCCAATTTCAGATAATTTGTCGAAAAATGTTGAAATAAAAGTTCTTTGTACCATGATATTAATTATATAAGGCAATTTATAGTATTTTGCGGATCCCTCATGACACAACCGTGTCTCTGTGTTTTAGACCAATGCTGCTATTCCACAACGAGCATGCTAAACTAGGCCTATATCCACTAGGGATATCTGAGAATAATTGTGATTACTGACACATTGAGAAAGCACGCTTACAACCATTTTCATTTTTTTTATTTCAAGCGAGGATAAATGAGCATTAGACCAGCTTGCCATATATTTAACCCTCACAACGCTGAAATATTTTTGTATAAACCATGGCGACCAATTTGAAATTATCATAAATGTCTTAGTCAGCTGTTCCCGCTTCATTTGAATACCTATAGGGCCTATATGTCTTGAGTCTACGGCCATTACAAGTATTTTAATTCTTTCAGTGCAGTGAACGTGTCATACGTCAGAGTTTGACGTCTTCATACGTCACATTCTGACGTATGAAGACGATCCCCGCGGTAAAAGGGTCAAATTTTACATTTTCAGCGACCCACAACTTCAAATAGGTAAAAAAAAAATTATACCGTTGCGCTTAAGAGGTTACATATGCTGGCTTGATTTACGAGTAACGTTTTTATTGTTCCGGACAGTGTCGTGTATTTCTTCTTTCATTACATAAGTGTAGCTTCTTAGATCCATTTCTCTGATTTAAGTTTATGTAAGACAGTCATCTATTCAGTCTAAGTCCCTCTCTTGCTGTCTACCTACAGTTACCATTGTTACCTCGGGCTGACGTGTGGTGAATAACATGTGTATTATTTAGTACTTGGGCTTTATACTTTTTTATAGAAAGAAAAGACAACTTGTGGGCTGAATGACAGTCCAGGTAAAATGCAAATACACCGAAAATAAAATATCATGAACAATTGTTGAATTATTGATGGGCAGTCGGAGAACGGGCTTGTTACCTATCGGTCACAGACGCTCGCCACAAAACTGAATCTCTACAATTGAGCAGAGAAGACACATAGACGACTATATATGGACAGTGCTTGTGTATTAGTGTGATTGTTCTTTCTGGGCCAGGCATCCGTCTTTATTTATTAGTTTCGTTCACCGTGTCAGCGTGGCCACGTGTTTGGGACATAGACAGCTATTTAGTCTAAGTCCCTGTCTCGAGTTCCACCTTCAGGTGAGAATTCCGAGCTAACAAGCTCGTATTAGCATGTGTATTATTTAGTAGTTTGACATGACATATGTAAAACTCGCAAAAAATATATCAAATGGCAGACAGCTAGGCGGAGGTCAAACCCAAACAAAACAGGAGCCAATGAGTTGGTCGGTCAGTGTTTAAACATTTCATTTTGCAATTGTTTGGTGTCAAGTGAAACAAATATTACATTGTTGTTGTTGGTCGCGGGAGCGAGACACAACTTCTCACTAAATGTGCAGTAAATAGCATTTTAAGGGCTTAGACTAGTTTCAATTCAACTAATAAGCGCTCTACAAAACTGACTATTTTTATTATTATTATTATTTAACAATTAAAAAAAAAGTAAAAAAATATAGGACAAAAAATCGTTTATTATTTCACAAACCCAGTCGTACTGTGCAAATCATACTGTGGCAATTCATTGCTTTGGCAGTTTTTTTTTAGTTTTGTGCTGTGGTAACTGCTTTTATTGCTTGTGTTGTGTTTTGTGAATAAAATAATATGTAGTTGCCTTTATTGGTTCTGTTACAAACGTGTGTTTGTCTTGGCCTAGGGATCACATTATGACAGCCTCACGGATCTTAGAGAGCTTTACATAATACTGGTTCGCTTGGTTCAAACACAGTTGTTTTCTGTCGGTCAGTGGCTCTTAATATAGACTAGAAGCTCGCAATAGAAGAAACACAAGATAAAAATAGACCAGTCAGACAACAACACAACAAATTATTATTAGTTAAAGGTATATATTCACATGAATATTCCCAACACAGTGAATGTTTAGTGGGTTGTTTTTAATTACGGAGCTGCAATATATAATTGGAGATTGGCTGAAACAACTCCAAGTGTAAACATATCGATGGAAATAATATATTAGCACATGTATATACAGTTTTAATATTCCACTATTTCAAAGATTTTTTTGTTGCGGAATCAATTTATTGAAGATAACAACTAACTATCCAATCAGAAAACCCACTTCATTATTCAATTGTCCACAATAAGCAAGCAAAACTATTTTAAAATAAATGTGTAATTAAAATCTCACACATTAAGAAATCACCTCTATAACCCTTTCGTCGTTTTTCTTTCAAATAAAGTAATTTGAAAGACAAATGAGTAGTACATTTGACAGTTTGTCATATATTTAAATTTTGAATATGTAGATTGTTTGTATCCTCTTGAAGTTGTGGGTCACAGAAGCGGGAAACAACTTCAATTGTTTAAAAAAATTAATGTGATGACGTATCGCTTTGCGGCTTAAAGTTAAATATGCTGTCTTGATTTACGAGTAAGTAACGTTTTCAATATTCGGTACGGTGTCGTTTATTTCTTCTTTCATCACATAGGCCCAATCGTATCGTCTTAGATTTATTCCTCTGCTTTCAGTTGTGTGGATCACATGTATGTAGCATAGTCATCTATTCAGTCTAAGTCCCTCTGTCACTGTCCATCTACAGTCACCATGGTTACCTCGGGCTGACGTGTGGTGAATGGAATGTGTATTATTTAGTGCTGGGGTTCTAGACTTTTTTATAGAAAGAAAAGACAACGTGTGGGCTAAATGACTATCTGGGTGAAATGCAGACACCCCAAAAATACAATATCATGAACAAGTGATGGATTATTGTTAGGCTGTCAGAGAACGAGCTTGCTACCTATCGGTCACAGACGCACACCACAAAACTGAATCTTTACAATTGAGCAGAGAAGACACAGAGAAGACTATATATGGACGGTGTTTGTGTATTAGGGTGATTGTTCTTTCTGGGCCTGACCTCCGTCCTCATTCATTAGTTTCGTTCACCGTGTCAGCGTGGCCACCTGTTTGTGACATAGACAGCTATTTAGTCTAAGTCCCTGTTTCGTCTTTCACCTTCAGGTGAGCATCTCGAGCTGACAAGCTGGTATTATCCTGTGTATTATTTACTAGTTTGACATTGCAAATGTAAAACTCGCAGACAGTTAGTTAGAGGTGAAACAGAAACAAAGCAGATGCCAGTGTGTTGGTTGGTCAGCCTGGCTACTAGTTATTCAACTAGGCAAACAGTCTGCAAGCCAGCCGGCCAGCCAGCCAATCAGCCATTAAATCAGACAGTGTTCCAAGAAATGCATCTAGTCTGTCATTCATTCAGTCAGTCAGTCAGTCAGTCAGTCAGTCAGTCAGTCAGTCAGTCAGTCAGTCAGTCAGTCAGTCAGTCAGTCAGTCAGTCAGTCAGTCAGTCAGTCAGTCAGTCAGTCAGTCAGTCAGTCAGTCAGTCAGTCAGTCAGTCAGTCAGCAAGTCAGTCAGTCAGTCAGTCAGTCAGTCAGTCAGTCAGTCAGTCAGTCAGTCAGTCAGTCAGTCAGTCAGTCAGTCAGTCAGTCAGTCAGTCAGTCAGTCAGTCAGTCAGTCAGTCAGTCAGTCAGTCAGTCAGTCAGTCAGTCAGTCAGTCAGGCAGGCAGTCAGGCAGTCAGTCAGACAGACAGATAGACAGATAGACAGACAGATAGACAGATAGACAGACAGACAGTAAGTTAGTCAGTTAATTAGTCAGTCAGTTAGTCAGCTCTTAATATACGATTAGAAGCTCGCAATAGAAGAAACACAAGATAAAAATAGACCAGTCAGACAACAACACAACAAAGTATGATTAGTTAAAGGTATATATGCACATGAATATTCACAACACAGTGAATGTTTAGTGTGTTGTTTTTAATTACGGAGCTGCAATATATAATTGGAGATTGGCGGAAGTTCAAGCATATCGATGGAAATAATATAGTAGCACATGTATACAGCTTTGATATTCCACTATTTCAAGGATTTTTTTGTTCCGGAATCAATTTATTGAAGATAACAACTAACCATCCAATATGAAAACCCACTTCATTATTAAATTGTCCACAATAGGCAAGCAACACCCTCTTAAAATAAATGTGTAATTAAAATCTCACACATTAAGAAAGCACGTCTATAACCGTTTCGTCATTTTTATTTCAAACAAGGTAATTTGAAAGACAAATGAGTAGTACATTTGACAGTTTGTCATATATTTATATTTTGAATATGTAGATATTTTGTATCCTCTTGAAGTTGTGGGTCACAGACGCGGGAAACAACTTCAATTGGGTAAAAAAATAAATGTGATGACGTATCGCTTTGCGGTTTAAGGTTAAATATGCTGTCTTGATTTACGAGAAAGTAACGTTTTCAATGTTCGGTACGGTGTCGTCTATTTCGTCCTTCATTACATAGGCCTAATTGTATCGTCTTAGATTCGTTCCTCTGATTTCAGTTTTGTGGATCACATGTATGTAGCACAGTCATCTATTCAGTCTAAGTCCCTCTCTCACTGTCCATCTACAGTCACCATGGTTACCTCGGGCTGACGTGTGGTGAATAGCATTTGTATTATTTAGTACTGGGGTTTTAGCCTTATTTATAGAAAGAAAAGTCAACTTGTGGGATAAATGTCCATGTAGGTAAAATGTAGGTACCCTAAAAATACAATTATCATGACCAATTGTTGGATTATTGTTGGGCGGTCGGAGAACGAGCTTACTACCTATTGGTCACAGACGCTCGCCACAAAACTGAATCTTTATAATTGAGAAGAGAAGACTATATAATATGGACGGTGGTTGTGTATTAGAGTGATTGTTCTTTCTGGGCCAGGCCTCCGTCTTCATTTATTAGTTTCGTTCACCGTGTCAGCGTGGCCACGTATTTGTGACATGGGCAGCTATTTAGTCTAAATCCCTGTTTCGTGTTTCACCTTCAGGTGAGCATCGCGGGCTGACAAGCTGGTATTAACCTGTGTATTATATTTAGTAGTTTGACATCGCAAATGTAAAACTCGCAAAAAATATAGCAAATGGCAGACAACTAGGCACAGGTCAAACCGAAACAAAACAGGAGCCAATGAGTAAGTCGGTCAGTCAGTTTACTAGTCATCTGAATGAATGAATGAATGAATGAATAAATGAATGAATGAATGAATCAGTGAATGAATAAATATATGAATAAATGAATGAATGAATGAATAAATGAATGAATGAATGAATGAATGAATGAATGAATGAATGAGTGAATGAATGAATGAATGAATGAATAAATGAATGAATGAATAAATAGATGAATGAGTGAATAAATGAATGAATGAATGAACGGATAAATAAATGAATAAATGAATAAATGAATAAATGAATAAATGAATAAATGAATAAATAAATAAATGAATAAATGCATAAATGAATAAAAGAATAAAAGAATAAATGAATGAATAAATAAATAAATGAATAAATGAATAAATGAATAAATGAATAAATGGATTGATGGATGGATGAATAAATAAATGAATGAATGAATGAATGAATGAATGAAAGAATGATTGAATGAATGCATGAATGAATGAATGAATGAATGAATGAATGAATGAATGAATGAATGAATGAATGGGCCACCTTTGTGGACATATAGGCTAAACTGGACCAGGAGGACTTCCTGATAATGGTGAGATGAATGACACTACCCTCCAGACACATAATTTGACATTATAACCCTGGCAGTCTGAGGCCTAGCATGCTACTACTAGTCAGTCAGTCAGTCAGTCAGTCAGTCAGTCAGTCAGTCAGTCAGTCAGTCAGTCAGTCAGTCAGTCAGTCAGTCAGTCAGTCAGTCAGTCAGTCAGTCAGTCAGGCAGTCAGGCAGTCAGGCAGTCAGTCATTTATTTATTTAATTAGTCACTCAGTTAGGCAGTTTGGTCAGCCATACCAGGGGCGGGGGACCTGGTTCAGTGTTTAAAGCCGACTGCTTGGAAATCTTGCCTTGAAGTTGAAAAAAGAAACTAAACGTTTCTTTCCCGCTCACTCAAAATGTTTCAATATTGTGGTGAGCACCGTCACTGAGAGGTAGCGTGCTCGACCTCAGACCGCCAGGGCTCGAATTTTGAATCCTGTATCTGGAGGGCAGTGTCATCTCATACATCTCACCATCCTCAGGAGGTTCTCTTGGCCCAGTTTAGCTTATATGTGCACACATGTGGTCTAAAACTCTATTCATTTCATTTCATCTTCATCGAGCCACCAAGTCAACCATAGGCTCAACTCATAGCCTCGTTGATCAGTGCTAATAGTTTTGATTAATATTTTGTCTGACCTGCTCGCCATCATTTCCCCCCAGGCCAGTTTGTCGCGGATAATTTACATCGATATCGATACAAATTGTGGGCGTATTTTGGACATTTAGTTGCGTTTGGGAGCCTGGCTTCACTCGGCTTAGGTGGTATGCTTGATTGCACCCCTGGGAGTTATGCCGCGCGTGGAGCTTTTGGGTCCGTCCACCCCCGTCCCAGAATACACGAGAATTGAAAAAAATGTTGTTTTAACGCTGGCCCAAAGTCTACGACGCTGGTCCAGCATTAAAACAACATGGGTTCGATGCCTGTGTTATCTTCGCCGGTGTCATAACCCTTGTCCTGCTAGATAGGTACGTTTTCAACAAATTATCAACCAACAAATGATAAAATTGTTTGTGTATTTTCATAAATAGTAAAGTATGCGTTTTAGAGGCGAAGATATAGAATTTGTTATTATTATTTTGAAGTTTTATATTTGATTAAATATATATATTTTTTTTAAGCATTTGTAGCGAACCCAGCCGGGGTTCATTTTGTGTTATAGGCAATACAAGTGTGGTCTATATGAGGGTTGACACAGCAGGTCCGTCTTTGGTTTGGGACTACATGACAGGGCTGTGAGACCACTTCTTGTCATATGGTCCGGTATATGTCAGTCAATCTGCACTGCACTGCACTGCACTGCAATCACTTGCGGGCCCTTGTTAGATTAAATACTTCTGGTGCAATGAGTTTGATATATCAGAGGAATTGATGTGTCATTTCTCATATTCATTAACCCTCTAACCGCCGGTGCCGCATATATGCAGGTTTTCATTTTTTATTAGCACATTAAGTACCACCTTTTAAACATGTTAAAGATAAAATGTCAGCAATCAGCAATATTTGAAAACAGTTGACCTCCATTTTGTCAAATCTGAATAATTTTCACCCACTTGAAGTTGTGGATCGCGTCAGCGAGACACAACTTCAAGTGAGTGAAAATTCAGATTGAATAATTTGGCGGTTAAAGGGTTTAATCGGATGATTGTGTCAGCAATGCTCATCTTCAGGAATGACCATTGTAGCTTTGAATGCTGCAGGTGAAGGGACTAGGTTCACTTCTACTGTGAAAATGTCCCAGTCCCGATGAAGGGGCTAGCTTCACTTCTACTGTGAAAATTTCCCAGTCCCGATGAAGGAGCTAGCTTCACTTCTACTGTGAAAATGTCCCAGTCCCGATGAAGGGGCTAGTTTCACTTGTACTGTGAAGATGTCCCAGTCCCGATGAAGGGGCTAGGTTCACTTCTACTGTGAAAATGTCCCAGTCCCGATGAAGGGGCTAGGTTCACTTCTACTGTGAAAATGTCCCAGTCCCGATGAAGGGGCTAGCTTCACTTCTACTGTGAAAATGTCCCAGTCCCGATGAAGGGACTAGGTTCACTTCTACTGTGAAAATGTCCCAGTCCCGATGAAGGGGCTAGCTTCACTTCTACTGTGAAAATGTCCCAGTCCCGATGAAGGGGCTAGCTTCACTTCTACTGTGAAAATGTCCCAGTCCCTCACCTCACTGTTGTACAGTTGAATGAGTAAAAGCGAAGGCTGCTTTTTTTGCTGGTAAATATTTGTATTTGTGGGCAGAATCTCGAACCCTCTGATCAGCCGTCTTAGGATGTGAATTTCCAACCACTTGAAGCTGTGGGTCGCGGTAGCGAGACACAATTTCAAGTGGGTGAAAATCAGGATGTGAGTAGGCGGGGCCACCATATGTATCATATGTATTATGTGTATTATATGCATCATCATATGCATGATATGTTTTATTTATGTTCAATTTGAAACCAAACATTTGAAAATCTCGAGTGTCTACCTCGCTCACTCGTACAGATTCACTATTGTTGGGAACCTCCATGACCGAGAGAGGTAGTGTGCTCGGTTAGACCAGCAGGGCTCGAATTTCGAATCCTGTGTCTGGAGGGCAGTGTCATCTCACTCATCTCACCATCCTCAGGAGGTTCTCCAGGCTCAGTTCAGCCCATATGACCGTATATGAGCACAAATGTGCTTCCTAAAAAACCCACTCATTGATTCATTGATTCATTCTTTCATTCATTTATTCATTTATTCATTCACTCATTTATTCATTCATTCATTCATTCATTTAATTATTTATTCATTCATTCATTCATTCTTTCATTCATTCATTCATTCATTCATTCATTCATTCATTCATTCATTCATTCATTCAATCGTTCATTCATGCATTTATTCATTCGTTTATTCACTCATTCATTCATCCATACATTCATCTATTCATTCACTCATTCATTTAATTATTTATTCATTCATTCATTCATTCATTCATTCATTTATTTATTTATTCATTTATTTATTTATTTATTTATTCATTCATTCATTCATTTATTCATTCACTCATTCATTTATTTATTTATTCATTCACTCATTCATTTATTTATTTATTCATGCATTCATTCATTTATGTATTCATTCATTTATTTATTTATTCCTTCATTTATTCATTCATTCATCTATTTATTCATTCATTCATTAATTTCAAATCTTAATGTTCAAACACTCGTTTTATTCTCAATAACAATGACTTGGTTGCAGAATTAAAATGACTCCAGTCGCGCTCAGCGCTTATAGCTAAGATGTAAGGCACTACTTAAAGCGTTAAGAATGGCATTCATTGACTTGCTAATTGCCATGAGGGTTTCCTTCCATGAGATCAAAGGGATCAGTGGAGGAGGCCACTTTGCATGGATTTATCCATCCCCTCTACTCAGTAATCGCTCATTTTCGCTTCTATTCCAATATTGTGGATCTGGTAATATTCGCTAGGTTTTATTTTTTGCGAATTTCGCTCTAAGGACAAATTCGCGAGTATAGGAATCTCGCGGAAATTATTATAATAGTGCTAATTTTCATCGAAATCGATAATTCGCGAATTCTAGACATTGAAAAAAGTCCCAAAAGCACAAATTTGCGAAAATCTTAAGACGTGTAAATTACCAGATCTAACCAATGGCCCGCCCTCTCCCCTTCGAGCGTGTTCAGCCACATCAGCGCCTCTATAGGGAATCCCATGAACTACGCACGCATCTCCCTGGCTCGATAACACCCATCAAACACGAGACGTTGAAACAATGCTGGATTATAGTTGTGCCAGCGTCGAAGATGTTGGTACAACATTAGAACAACATTTGTTAAAAGTTCAGTGTCAGCTGTGTCCCCGGCTCGATAACACCCATCAAACACGAGATATTCAACCAATGTTGGTTTAATGTTGTGCCAGCGTCTTCGACGTTGGCACAACATTAAAACAACATTAGTTCAGCATATCGTGGTTTATTGATAACAAACATTGACAGCCTTTTATCATGTTTATTGTGTAGATAGTGTACAGATAGTCAAACTTGACACCCATTTATTGTAGATTTGGTACTGATAATTCATGACAGGGCTTTGTGGCGCGTATCAAATGTAGATAAAATGAAATGAATGGGGGTCTAGGCACATTTGTGCACATATAGGCTAAACTGGTCTAGGAAAACCTCCTGATAAAGGTGAGATGAATGAGATGACACTGCCCTCAAGACACAGAACGCGAAATTCGCACCTTGGCGGTCTGAGGCCGAGAACGCTACCTCTCGGTCACAGAGGCTCCCCACAATATTGATTCTTCACGAGTGGGCGGGGGAGAAACATTTTGTTTCTTTAAAACTTGAAGTCTAAAGCGGGGTTTGAACACGTGATCTTCGCCTTTGAACAGACAGCTTTAACCACTGTATTCAAATGAATCAAACAGATCTAAAGAAGACATTTATGATGATTTCAACCATTTGGTTGCTTTGTGTTTTATAAATTAATTCAGCGCTTTGAGGGTTAAAAACGACCTAAGTCGTGCTTAGAGCTCAAGGAGTTAGATGCAAATTTAGCAGCACAGTGGTTAAGTCTTAGTTAATCGTTCAGCTGAGATCAGGCGATGAATGGACATCAAAGAGAAATCTATTCTCAACTCAATATGTTGAGAAGCTCTCCGTTCACTCAACTAGAGCTGGACATCAATATGTCAACGGAATGTGGTGCGTGTGGCACATAATCAACGCGTTAAAGCAATGTGGGTTTAATGCTGGGCCAGCGTCGTAGACGGTGGCCCAGCATTAAACCCACATTGGTTCGATGCCTCGTTTTCGCTTAATGACTTAATATCAACATCTTCATTGTCATTATATTATGTACATGTGTATTGTATGTCAAATTGAAAGTAGTGCATGCATAAAATTAATAGTGACCTTATTCTACCATACTGGTTATTACAACATGTATGTTTATTGTATAGCAGAATGAATGATGTGAAGGACAAACTACTTTTCCATTTATCACTTATGTATTATTACTAGTGTATTGCGGGTCATAATCAATGTAGTGCATCCAACAAATATACTTAGTCCAATCTTGGTTATTACTGGACATATACCGGACTCCAGTGGCGGATCTAAGGGGGGGGGGGGGTTGGGTTTGGAGGGTTTACCCCCCTCCCTTCAGAAAAAAATCATAACCTTACTTAGGGGTTTTCCATATGATTTGGTGATATAATGAGTGAGAAACAGTGCCCAATATTAGATTGCATGACAAAACGTTTAGAAGTCAAAAATTTCCCCGTGGGCGGTCCTCTCGACCCCTTAACTGTAAAAAAAAATTTTGTCAAATTTTAACCCCCCCCCCGCTCACTGAAAACTAGATCCGCCCCTGGACCCCCTCATGCCGAGTCCACTAATGCCGCCCTAGATAATACCGGGACAGGGCTGATAATAATGTGTCCCATGATAAGTATGTAGAGCAAGTGTTGTTTTTTCTGTACTACCAATACAAATAAAATACATTTTATTATTATGTGTATCAAATGTCGTTTTTAAATGTATTATTTTAACTCCTATATCCGTAGCAACAATACAGGGATATCACAGGTATACATACGCAAAGAGAAAGTGAGCCTTTTTGAAAAAAGCATATTCTATTAATACCCTACCGTTCGGCGAATATAATAATACCCTTGCTCAGATTATCACACCAGTATGATCACATCAGAAGGCGTCTGTAATTACAACCTTTATTGACTTATCGCCTATTTATCTGCAAACTACGTCAGCGCCACAAGCCTCAAATGGACGTAATGCTAACGTGCTGATTATATGAAAAGAAAAACACAACGGCATTGGATCTATTTATATAAGGTAAAGAACTGGGCCATATGTAGCCACAGCACTCAAAATCATAACATTGATCTCATCCTAACTCTATCTGCATATATATGTAAAGTTTGGACAGTTTGGACTGTTATTTTTAGTTTTAAAGTGTCACTTTTATTTTGTTAAAAAAAACCATAGTTGAATGCATGAGTGTATTTTATTAGACCCTTATAGCTAATAATAGTTCCTGCTGATCACGACTATTGTCGTTTTTAATCTGTTTTATTAGTCAACCAAATCACTGTTATTGGGAATCAAATATGTGTCTCAACATCAAGATTTGCAAATAGTTGTGCTCAAATTACACATATATGAGTAATTTTCAGACACTTGATGGACATCTTAGATAAATTTCATGGTATTAAAAAGCAGAGAAAATTATTTTCATGCAGTTCTCAATAATGTAGAGCAGAAAGACATTTCTTAAAAGATTCGTAACATAAGAAATTGATTAAAAATGTAAAAAAATATTCCAAACTGGTAAATTTTTCAGCGACTAATCGCGACAATAGTGGTATTTAATTTGTTTAATTGGCCTAAACTAATATGGCAATTTTTTGCTAGGTTTAGTGATTAAGGATTCTCAAAGGCATAGTATATGGCGTGTAATTATGTCCACTGTATTCTGCAGCATTATGAAACACATTGAATAGTCACATATTTTGGAGTGATTACTTCAGTGGTTAAATCGTATGTATAATCTCACTCACTCACTCACTCACTCACTCACTCACTCACTCACTCACTCACTCACTCACTCACTCACTCACTCACTCACTCACTCACTCACTCACTCACTCACTCACTCACTCACTCACTCACTCACTCACTCACTCACTCACTCACTCACTCACTCACTCACTCACTCACTCACTCACTCACTCACTCACTCACTCACTCACTCACTCACTCACTCACTCACTCACTCACTCACTCACTCACTCACTCACTCACTCACTCACTCACTCACTCACTCACTCACTCACTCACTCACTCACTCACTCACTCACTCACTCACTCACTCACTCACTCCCTCCCTCCCTCCCTCCCTCCCTCACTCACTCACTCACTCACTCACTCACTCCCTTACTCACTCACCCCCTCACTCACTCCCTCCCTCCCTCCCTGTCAGTGACTCCCCATCCTCAGTACACCGCCTTGACAGAGTTATGAGGGAGCACCGACACGCGAGAAGCAAATACCCACATAATTCTATCAGAAGACCTCATTTGTAACTTGTCCGGGAATTATTATTTAATAGATGACCTTCTAAGCGGCTCACTCTGAGGTAGGCGCGGGCTACACGTGAGATGAGATATGATAGCACTCCTCAGAATGGTGTAGCAAAATAGTCTCTATATTCTCAAGAAAACCTGCTTAGATATAATCCTCTCTCCACGCATAGTGGAATATATCATAGTGGAATATATCATAGTGGAATATATCATAGTGGAATATATCATAGTGGAATATATCATAGTGGAATATATCATAGTGGAATATATCATAGTGGAATATATCATATTTGAATATATCATAGTGGAATATGTCATAGTGGAATATATCATAGTGGAATATATCATATTTGAATATATCATAGTGGAATATATCATAGTGGAATATATTTAATCACTATCATATACATGGATACAATGACTATCATAGTAGGATATACTTAGCCCTTACAACGCGGGCATCGACTTTAGACGTCTGAATCTGACGTCTGTAGACGTCAGAGTCAGACGTGTAAAGTCGATCCCCGCGCTGTAAGGGTGAACATATTTGGCCATAAACTCATAACATAGGTATTCGAATAAAGCAGAAAGAGCGTTGCTTTTTCAAAACTTTTCAGCTCTTTAAGGATAATAGTATATACTTATTGACTGCGGAATATTACTACCAGTGTGAAATATCATTAATGACTGTGGAATATGATTACTATCAAAGTGAGCCGACCATGTGAAATCACCCCACCCTTACCTCATCATTCATTTCATCAACATATTGCATCGTTTTAACCTTTTAAAAAGTGACTTGAAATATAGTTAAATTAATAACAACAGTGGAATGTCATTAATCACTACTAGGCCAAAAATGGAATATAATTATTACCTACCACGGTAAATTATCATAATTATCTACTACAGTGGAATTTCATTAATGACAACCACAGTGGAGTTGCTTTAATATAGTGATGTAGACATGTCATAACAATGTCTATCAAAATTATTCTTTAGTTATCTATGCAGAAAGTTAATTTCATATAACTTACATGATCCTTTCCAATATTGTTTTCTTAAACCTCATCGATAAATTTATCAGCGAAATTTGCATATCACAGATGTGTATTGTAGCCTATTAAATTCATAACATACTTCTATATTATTTTATTTAAAAACTTACAATTTTTTGGCAAAGTACTTTATATTCTTTTTAAAAAATTACTTTGTGAATAAATGTGACAAAAGGCTCATAAACTACTTTCAATGATCTGTTCATGCTATTGATTCAAGCTTAACCCTTACAGCGCGGGGATCGACTTTAGTCGTCAGAATCTGACGTCTGTAGACGTCAGATTCTGACGACTAAAGTCAATCCTAGCACTGTAAGAATTAAAATATTTCTACTGGGCGTAGACCCATAACATAGGTATTCAAATCAATCAGAAAGAGCTAAATAAGACATTTATGATGATTTCAAATTAAAAAAACCCTTTTGGTTGCGACGTTTTTACAAATTAATTCAGCGCTGTAAGGCTTGACTTAGCTTAACTCTTATTAGTGTCACCCGTTTTGATTTCATTTTGTTCATCATAGTTTGTCACTTTATTACATTTATCCCACATTGTAATTCTTTGTCAGATTTGTTGGCTCTCTCTCCATGACCACCCCCTTCATTTTCCTCCTGGTTTCCGCTAGAAGCAATATGCTGAGCCATTATGGTTCGATGTAGGTCCAGCGTCGTAGACGGTGGGCTAACGACTTTTGGATACTTTCCTTCACTCAGCCTTATTTATAGTTTCACACGTTTACACAATATAATAACTTTCTTGTCACTTTGACCCCCTTCTCTTTCCTGTTGGCTCCCTCTAACCCGCGTCCTCTAGCAGACGCAACAAGCTGATTTAAAGTTAGTGCAGCATCCTAGACGCTGGGCCAGCGTTAAACCAACCTCCTGTTCCTCCAGACGCCCATATCCTTTACTCACCAATATTTGTGGCCTCATCCCCTCAGATTGCATGTTTATTTTGGAAGTAGATATAAATTATTCATGCATCCATGTACCTCCATTTCTCATACCTTCCCCTCTCTTCCCATGTTTCCCCTGCTTCCTTCAATCTCTTTCATTCTCCTCTCAACTTCCTTTGTTCCCCACTTTTGTTGTCAAACCGTACGTGTACCCAGCCAACACCAGACGTCCATCCAATGGAGGTGTCATTATCTAAGCACAATTGTGGCATGATTTAAACATAATTTATTTTATATAAAATGTAAAAATAGATCAAATAAGGAGATAAAAAATATTTGATACTTTACACTCAGCCATTAACTATTAAACCTAGGAGATCGCATAATAATTATTTCTATGTCATCCATTCATTCATTCATTCATTCATTCATTCATTCATTCATTCATTCATTCATTCATTAATTCATTCATTCATTCATTCATTCATTCATTCATTCATTCATTCATTCATTCATTTTTTCATTCATTCATTTATTCATTCATTCATTCATTCATTCATTCATTCATTCATTCATTCATTCATTAATAATTAATTAATTAATTAATTAATTAATTCATTCATTCATTCATTTATTCATTCATTCATATATTCATTCATTCATTCATTCATTCACTCAATCATTCATTCATTCATTCATTTATTCATTTATTCATTTATTCATTTATTTATGTATTCATTTATTCATTTATTTGTTCGTTCGCTCGTACGTTCGTATGTTCGTTCGTTCGTTCGTTCGTTCGTTCGTTCGTTCGTTCGTTCGCTCGTTCGTTCGTTCGTTCGTTCGTTCGTTCGTTCGTTAGTTCGTTCGTTCGCTCGTTCGTTCGCTCGTGTTTATTTAATCATTTATATATCCACTCGTTTGCTCATTTATCATTTAATTCTTATATCCATGCGTTTGCATTAATTTACTATGTAATCAAACAGCTATGTGTTTGTGAGGGAGTAAATAATATAATACTTTCCATGAAGTTGACATTTAGTTAAATACCAAGAGGCCAGAAGTCATGTAGCTCGGGGCTGTATCTGGCTATAATAGTGCTGCAGCAGACCCACCAATAAGGCGTTATTTACCGTTGGATCTCAAGATTATGGCTAGTTGGCTAACTGGCTATAAAGGTAGCCAAAGCAAGAGATTAACACTCTCAGCTAGATTATCTCATTTCAGAGTTATCACTCTCAGCCAGTTCTTTTCATTTTAGACATTACCACTCTCTGCTAGTCCTTTTTATTTTAGAGTTTATCACTCTCAGCTACATCTTTTCCTTGTAGAGTTTATCACTCTCAGCTAGTTCTTTTCATTTTAGACATTAACACTCTCAGTTAGATCTTCTCATTGTAGAGTTTAACACTCTCAGCTAGATCTTCTCATTATAGAGTTTAACACTCAAAATACAGCTAGATCTTCTCATTGTGGAGTTTAACACTCTCAGCTAGATCTTCTCATTGTAGAGTTTAACACTCTCAGCTAGATCTTCTCATTGTGGAGTTTAACACTTCAGCCAGATCTTCACGTTGTGGATTTTAACACTCTTAGCTAGATCTTTTCGTTGTAGATTTTAACACTCTCAGCTAGATCTTTTCATTGTAGAGTTTAACACTCTCAGCTAGATATTTTCATTTTAGAGTGTATCACTCTCAGATAGATCTTCTCATTGTAGAGTTTAACACTCTCAGCTAGATCTTTTCGTTGTAGAGTTTAACACTTTCAGCTAGATTTTTTCATTGTAGAGTTTAACACTCTCTGCTAGTTCTTTTCAATTTAGAGTTTATCACTCTCTGCTAGTTCTTTTCATTTTAGAGTTTATCACTCTCAGCTAGATCTTCTCATTGTAGAGTTTAACAGTCTCTGTTAGATCTTCTCGTTTTAGAGTTTAACACTCTCAGCTAGATATTTTTCTTGTAGACTTTAACACTCTCTGCTAGTTCTTTTCATTTTAGAGTTTATCACTCTCAGCTAGATGTTCACATTGTAGAGTTTAACACTCTCAGCTAGATATTTTCGTTGTAGAGTTTAACACTCTCAGCTAGATATTTTCGTTGTAGAGTTTAACACTCTCTGCTAGTTCTTTTCATTGTAGAGTTTAACACTCTCGGCTAGATCTTTTCATTTTAGAGTTGATCACTCTCAGCTAGATCTTCTCATTGTAGACTTTAACAATCTCAGCTAGATTTTCTCTTTTAAAGTTATCACTCTCAGCCAGTTTTTTTCATTGTAGACATTAACACTCTCTGCTGGTTCTTTTCATTTTAGAGTTTTTCACTCTCAGCTAGATCTTCTCATTGTAGACTTTAACAATCTCAGCTAGATTTTCTCATTTTAGAGTTATCACTCTCAGCCAGTTCTTTTCATTTTAGACATTACCATTTTCTGCTAGTTCTTTTAATTTTAGAGTTTATCACTCTCAGCTAAATCTTCTCATTGTAGAGTTTAACACTCAAAATACAGCTAGTTTGTCTCATTTAACCCTTTCAATTTTACATTTGTTTGATTTTAATAACCCTTAAAGCGTTTATTTAATTTGTAAAAAACATCGCAACCAAATGGGTTTTTTCAATTTAAAGTCATTATAAATGTTTTATTCAGCTCTTTGCGATTCATTTGAATACTTATGTCATGGGTCTACGGCCATTATAAATATGTTTACTCTTACAGCGCGGGGATCGACTTTAGTCGTCAGAATCTGACGTCTACAGACGTCAGATTCTGCCGTCAGATTCTGACGACTAAAGTCGATCCCCGCGCTGTGAGGGTTAAAAATATTACATGTGTGACGACTTTCACTCGTAGAGAGAATGTTGGTTTTCACGATTAGAGGCTCATAGTGATCTATATGTAACTCAATAAACGCGGTAACCCAGTGTTGATCCAGCCCTTGAAGTTTAACACTCTCAGCTAGATTTTCTCATTTTAGAGTTATCACTCTCAGCCAGTTCTTTTTATTTTAGACATTAACACTCTCTGCTAGTTCTTTTCATTGTAGAGTTTAACACTCTCAGCTAGATCTTTTCATTGTGGAGCTTAACACTCTCAGCTAGATCTTCTCATTCTAGAGTTTAACACTCTCAGCTAGATCTTTTTATTGTAGAGTTTAACACTCTCAGCTAGATCTTCTCATTGTATAGTTTATCACTCTCAAAATATTCTCTCATTTAATCCTTTCAATTTAACATTTGTTTGATTTTATTAACCCTTAAAGGGTTAAAGCACTGGAATACTTATATATAGATTAAATGATCAAAGGGTTTTTTCAATTTGAAATCATCATAAATGTCTTATTTAGCTTTTTCCTCTTCATCTAAATACTTATATTATGGGTCTACGGCCATTAGGAATACTTTACTCTTTCAGCGCAGTGATCGACTTTAGACGTCAGAATCTGAGGTCAATAGACGTAACATTCTGACGTATAAATTCGATCCCTGCGCTGTTAAGGTTAATGATAGACCACCGTAGCAGATGGTGGACAAAAACTAAACCAACATTGGGTTAACGTCTAGAGTGTCCTGGCAAAGAAAAACGAGCGTTACAGATAGATAGATAGATATTACTGACTTATTTGTCATAAAAATAATAGAATCACATATTACTCCAATACTTTGTTGCTACAATGTCGCATGAGTTGGATAAATTTAATCTTTTTAAGCCGTTCGTTCACAGTTATTGGGAACAAAGCTATGCTCCAACATCAATATTAACAAATATTTGGTTTCAAATTAAACACATATGAGTAATTTTCACCCATTTGGCGTAGCAAGACGCAACTTCAAGGCGGTGAAAATTGATATTTTTAATGTCGCGCTTTAAGAATTTCTCCACTGCTTTATCGCAACATTGATAGACAATTGGACCAATATATTGTTTTTTTTTGTGACTCACATAATCAATGGCCTCCAGCCGTCAGCTAGATGCACGTCAAGTTATTGTCTGCCTCTATACTGACTAAAAACAGGCTGTCTCGTCTTGTAAAAATCCGCAATAAAGACAATCGTTCTGACGGTTTCCCATCAGCATTTAGAACATGACTATTAAAAGTAACATGTGCAGAAACAGAAATAGTTACTTTTTTGCAGTTTAAGGCAAATACGTACCACTGATATTGGAGTGATAATAATGCTGTTGATTGGGACACTTTTTTATGCCGAATGATAGTAAAAAAACTTTTGTTGGATGGTAAATGGAAGACAAACTTATTTCTATTTTATGATAGAGTGAGAACACTTCAAGAATAATTTCCTCTATATATAAAGAGTTTTTGTTCTCGCAACTACTGCTGCTGCTGCTGCTGCTGCTGCTGCTGCTGCTGCTGCTGCTGCCTCTGCTGCTGCTGCTGCTGTTGCTGCTGCTGCTGCTGCTGCTGCTGCTGCTGCTGCTGCTGCTGCGGCTGCTGCTGCTGCTGCTGTTGCTGCTGCTGCTGCTGCTGCTGCTGCTCCTGCTGCTGCTGCTGCTGCTGCTGCTGCTGCTGCTGCTGCTGCTGCTGCACAGTGAGTTATTAGACAATTAGAGCCAATCAGGCGCAGCAATCTGAACATCAGATTGTTAAGTCACAGAAGCAGAGCATCTGGGAAAAAGCTCCTCGTTCAAGCAATGCTGGCATTAAAGACTAAATCACCTTCTAATTTCACATTCCGGAGCGAGCGGAGTATATCATGGACTTCAAAGGGTGTAACTTCCACTTTACTTAATTTTTTCCTGGAACGGATTATTTCTCACAAGAATAAACTAGATAGCCTATCGCTCATCTATATTCGCTCCTCTAGGCCATACGTCAATCGTGGCCAATGTGAAACTTATCACCCCCCCCCCCCCCCCTCACGTAGCTGCTAGCCCATTGTAAAGGTGCGTAGTGGAGAATCTGTGTGGGCCCTAATTAGGGGAAAATAATTAGGGAAATTAATATGTAGGACTAATGCCTATGCTTGTGCAAAATATGAAGTTGATCTATCACTGGGCGTGGCCTAATCATCACACATATACATAGGCCCTACATATGTGTGTCGTTCTTGTTGTATAAGAGATGTATTTAAATTTCGCATCAAGTGAAATTCCCGAACATCTACCAGACAGACAGACAGATATTTTATTGACAGAAAAGAAAAGTCATTACAGACTTATTTGTCATAGAAATGAAAGAGATATATGTACATGTATATACAAGATTGTTAGTTTGTTGAAATCATATGATAAAAATCATGTTAAGTGGCATTGCCAAAATAAAAACTGGGTATTTCGATAATATAAATGACTACTACTAAAAATGAAATAAAAGGCATTGCCAAGATAACATAGAAGTCTACCAGTAATCGGGGCCTGTACAAGGCTATAACATAAATACTGTGAGAAGTCCCAGCATTTAGTTTGATCTCGAATTTTGTTATATCAGTTATATCAGTTATTTACGAGGTTTTACTGTATATCACAGTACATATGGTAAGCGTATATGCGAAGAATAGTTTTACTTTAAAGCGCACCGGTGACGTACATACGTTTATTGTCAACCGTTTGAGCGCAGGGAGCGTCTTTATAAGTCAGAATCTGATGTCTGTAGACGTCAGATCCTGACTTATAAAGACTGTCTCCGCACTGAAAGAATTAAAAAAAATTCTAAAGTCCATAGACCCATAACATAGGTATTCAAATGAAGCTAACTAATACATTTATGATGATTTCAAATTGACAATACCCTTCAGAATCCATGGTTCGAATAAAATAATTCAGCGTTGAAAGGGTTAATCCTTTATTCTCCATGGCTTATAAAAACAATAATTCAGCGTTGTAAGGGTAACCCTTTATGTGCTAATCACGTCAATAGCCGTTGTTGGCCGCTTCTGTTTGTCAATCAAAAAATAAAATGCATGAGGTAAATAAACATCAAATGTGCGAGATTGACAGATACTTCAGTTCAAATTGTGCAGATATAAGTATATTTACCAACTTGAAGTTGTGGATCGCGCTAGCGAGACACAATTTCAAGTGGTAAAAATATATTTTATAACTTAGCTCTTTAACCCTTGCAGTGTGGGGATAGACTTTAGTCTATAAACTTTAGTCTGTAGATGTCAGATTCTGACGACTAAAGTCGATCCCCGCGCAGTAAGAGTAAAATTATTCATAGTGGCCGTAGAACCATGGCAAAGACAAAGACGTTAATAAGACATTTATGATGATTTTAAATTGAATAAAACCCTTTTGTCTACATGGTTTATATAAAAAAAGATTCAGCGCTTTAAGGGTTGATGAGTAAAGTAGTGCATTATGATGTACGAGTCAACAGCTCATTATTGACATTATTTATTGACATTATTGACACCACGACCGTGCTACCGATGCTCGTCGCAAGATGAGAACTGTTTATCAAGTCTTGCAGCCTATTCTGTGAAACGCAGTGACGTCACTCGGTGAAAACAAGGTTATATAAGACCCCCCTCCCCCATACTTCATTCTGTGAAACTCAGTGACGTCACTCGGTGAAAACAAGGTATATAACAAGGTTATATAACACCCCCTCCCCCATACTTCATTATGTGAAACTCAGTGACGTCACTAGGTGAAAACAAGGTTATATAAGACATACTTCATTGTATTAGCCAGCTCGGTGAAAACAAAGGAGGTCACGGTCATTGAGTTTCACAGAATTGTATGTATTTGCATATTTATGTTATTGGTCTACGGCTATTATAAATATTTTAATTCTATCAGCGCAGGGACCGTCTTTATACGTCATAATCTGACGTCTACAGACGTCAGATTATGACGTATAATAATAATAATAATAATATTCTTGATTGATTGATAGATTGATTGATTGATTGATTGATTGATTGAGTCTCGTAGGTATTGATTAATTAAATAATTAATTAATTAATTAAATAATTAATTAATTGATTGATTGATTGATAGATTGATTGATTGATTGATTGATTGATTGATTGATTGATTGATTGATTGATTGATTGATTGATTGATTGATTGATTGATTGATTATTTGATTGATTGATTGATTAATTAATTGATTGATTGATTGATTGATTGATTGATTGATTGATTGATTGATTGATTGATTGATTGATTGATTGATTGATTAATTGATTGATTGATTGATTGATTGATTGATTGATTGATTGATTGATTGATTGATTGATTTGATTGATTGATATCGTATCTATCGTAATCCAGTTCTTTCTTCAACTTTAAATAAATACAAAAAAATGCAATGAATCCACGCAAATTATTTGTGATTGTAAGAATTGCGCTAAAAAACTTGAACTATCATTAAATAGGGCCTTCTGCTCCTTGATCATGTATCGTTAGTGGTTTGCAGTGGTTCGAGCATACGCCTCTGATACTTCAGTAAGAGGTTGTGAGCTCGAATCTACTGCCACTGCCATTTGACTGGACATATACCGTATCCACTCATGCCGAGTCAACGAATCCCACCCTAGATAATGCCGGGACATGGCTGATAATAATGTTTCCCATGTTAAATATGTATAGTATGCGTGGTTGTTTCTATACTACGAGTACGAATAAAATATATTTTTGTTTATATATATATATATATATATATATATATATATATATATATATATATATATATATATATATTAAATGTCGTTTCTAAAAAATTCTTCTTTCAATTCCTCTACCCGAAGCTACTGTTGTAACAATAGAGTACATCACAGGTATAATAACCTCTTCAACCCTTAATTTACCATAGTCATCTTCATCCACCACAAGCCACGAATTGCTGTCACAATTCTCGACTTGTAATGGAGAAAGATGACATGAAAAATGAGTGAAAAATGACAAAAAAATCGCTCTTATCAAAACACTTCCATGAAAATTTTCGTTTTAAAACCACCAGATTTGAGGAAATTTAGTCATTCTTCAGAGATGCAAAATGATGCTTTGATGCATCATGAAGGTTTAAAGAGGTAAAGCCAAGAGAAAGTGATCTTTTGTGTAAAAAGATACATATACTATAATATCGTACAGTTCAGAGAATATATTATTAACCTGGCTAAGTTTATCACATCAGTAGCCGTCTCTGAATACTCACTTATTGACTTATCGCCTATTTACCTGCAAACTACGTCATCGCCACAAGCTTCAAACGGACGTAATGCTAACGTGCTACTGATATCTGAAAAGAAAAACACAACAGCATTGGATCTATTTATATATATTCTCACACTCGCTGATTGTGTTTTCTTTATGAGACGTATGTCGGTATCACATAACTACATAAAGACATATTTAGAATTATTTGCCGCATGGTAAATTGATTTCAAATGTCATATTTGATTCCAAACTGTTTAACCTTTAAGCCACTAATCACGACGATAAGGTTTTATTGGCCGATCATATCACAGATATTGAGAATGAAATGTGTGTTTTAAAACATTTGCAAATATTTCGTCTCAAATTAAACTAATATTAGTAATTGTCGCCCGTTTGAAGTTGTGGGTCGCGATAGCGAGACACAACTTCAAATGGGTGAAAATTTAAATGATATAATTTTGCGCTTTCATGGTTAAAGCTGCTCAAAGGCATTGGGTGTGTAGCTCTGTGCACTGTACTCTGTACTACAATAAAACATACTGATCGTGGCGTGTTTATTTCACGATATCGGACCGAAATGCAGCATTAAACTAGCATTTAACTATACAATCTTGTCACGATATAGCTTTATGCATACTGCAGAGAGCGATTTATAGCCATACTCACTCACTCACTCACTCACTCACTCACTCACTCACTCACTCACTCACTCACTCACTCACTCACTCACTCACTCACTCACTCACTCACTCACTCACTCACTCACTCACTCACTCACCCCCTCACTCACCCCCTCACTCACCCCCTCACTCACTCACTCCCTCCCTGTCAGTGACTCCCCATCCTCAGTACACCGCCCCGACAGAGTTATGAGGAAGCACCGACACGCGAGAAGCAAATACCCACATAATTCTATCAGAAGACCTCATTTGTAACTTGTCCGGGCATTATTATTTAATAGATGACCTTCTAAGCGGCTCACTCTGAGGTAGGCGCGGGCTCCACGTGAGATGAGATATGATAGCACTCCTCAGAATGGTGTAGCAAAATAGTCTCTATAATCTCAAGAAAACCTGCTTAGATATAATCCTCTCTCCACGCACAGTGGAATATATCATAGTGGAATATATCATAGTGGAATATATCATAGTGGAATATATCATAGTGGAATATATCTAATCACTATTATATACATAGATACAATGACTATCATAGTAGGATATACTTAACCCTTACAGCGCGGGCATCGACTTTAGACGTCTGAATCTGACGTCTGTAGACGTCAGAGTCAGACGTCTAAAGTCGATTCCCGCGCTGTAAGGGAGAACATATTTGGCCATGAACTCATAACATAGGTATTCGAATTCTGTGAAACTCAATGACCTCGACCTCCTTTGTTTTCACTGAGCTGGCTAATACAATGAAGTATAGGGGAGTGTTCTTATATAGCCTTGGTTTTCACCGAGTGATGTCACTGATTTTCAAAGAATGAAGTATGGGGAAGGAGATGTTATATAACCTTGTTTTCACCGAGTGACGTCACTGATTTTCACAGAATGAAGTATGGGGAGGGGGTATTATATAACCTTGTTTTCACCGAGTGACGTCACTGCGTTTCACAGAATAAAGCAAAAAGAGCGTTGCACTTTTCAAAACATTCCAGCTCTTTAAGGATAATAGTATATACTTATTTACTGCGGAATATTACTACCAGTGTGAAATATCATTAATGACTAAGACTGTGGAATATGATTACTATCAAAGTGAGCTGACCATGTCCAATCACCCCACCTTATCATTCATTTCATCAACATATTGCATCGTTTTAACCTTTTAAAACGTGACTTGAATTATAGTTAAATCAATAACAACAGTGGAATGTCATTAATCACTACTAGGCCAACAATGGAATATAATTATTACCTACCACGGTAAATTATCATAATTATCTACTACAGTGGAATTTCATTATTGACAACCACAGTGGAGTTGCTTTAATATAGTGATGTAGACTTATCATGTCATAACACTGTCTCATACTCCTTTTCATTATTGTTTTCTTAAACCTCATCGATAAATTTATCAGCGAAATTTGCATATCACAGATGTGTATTGTAGCCTATTAAATTCATAACATACTTCTATATTTTCTCATTAAAAATAAACAATTACAATTGTTTTGGCAAAGTATTCTATATACTGTTTAAAATTACTTAGTGATTAAATGTGACAAAAGGCTCATAAACTACTTTCAATGATCTGTTCATGCTATTGACTTAAGCTTAACTTAACTCCTATTTATGTCACCCGTTTTGATTTCATTTTGTTCATCATAGTTTGTCACACTTTATCACATTTATCCCACATTGTAATTCTTTGTCAGATTTGTTGGCTCTCTCTCTATGACCACCCCCTTCTTTTTCCTCCTGGTTCCCGCTAGAAGCAATATGCTGAGCCATTATGGTTCGATGTTGGTCCAGCGTCGTAGACGGTGGGCTAACGACTTTTGGATACTTTCCTTCACTCAGCCTTATTTATAGTTTCACACATTTACACAATATAATAACTTTTTTGTCACTTTGACCCCCTTCTCTTTCCTGTTGGTTCCCTCCAACCCGCGTCCTGTAGCAGACGCAACAAGCTGATTTAAAGTTAGTCAAGCATCCTAGACGCTGGGCCAGCGTTAAACCAACCTCCTGTTCCTCCAGACGCCCATATCCTTTACTCACCATTATTTGTGGCCTCATCCCCTCAGATTGCATGTTTATTTTGGAAGTAGATATAAATTATTCATGCATCCATGTACCTCCATTTCTCAGACCTTCCCCTCTCTTCCCATGTTTCCCCTGCTTCCTTCAATCTCTTTCATTCTCCTCTCAACTTCCTTTGTTCCCCACTTTTGTTGTCAAACCGTAAGTGTCACATGTAACCAACCAACACCAGACGTCCATCCAATGGAGGTGTCATTATCTAAGCACAATTGTGGCATGATTTAAACATAATTTATTTTATATAAAATGTAAAAATAGATCAAATGAGGAAATAAATAAAAATATTTGATACTCTACAATCAGCCATTAACCATTAAACCTAGGAAATCGCATATTAATTATTTCTATGTCATTCATTCTTTCATTCATTCATTCATTCATTTAATCATTCATTCATTTATTCAATTATTCATTCATTCACTCACTCATTCATTCATTCATTTATTCATTCATTCATTCATTCATTCACTCATTCATTTAGTCATTTAGGTATTCATTTATTCATTTCTTCATTTATTTATTTATTTATTTATTTATTTATTTATTTATTTATTTATTTATTTATTTATTTATCCATTTATTCATTTATTCATTTATTCATTTATTCGTTCGTTTGTTCGTTCGCTCGTTCGTTCGTTCGATCGTTCGTTCGTTCATTTGTTCGTTCATTTGTTCATTCGTTCGTTCGCTCGTTCGTTCGTTTGTTCGTTCCTTCGTGTTTATTTAATAATTTATATATCCACTCGCTTGTTAAATTATCAGTTAATTCATATAACCATGCGTTTGCATTAATTTGCTATGTAATCAAACAGCTATGTGTTTGTGAGGGTGTAAATAATATAATACTTTCCATGAAGTTGACATTTAGTTAAATACCAAGAGGCCAGAAGTCATGTAGCTCGGGGCTGTATCTGGCTATAATAGTGCTGCAGCAGACACACCAATAAGGCGTTATTTACCGTTGGATCTCAAGATTATGGCTAGACGGCTAACTGGCTATAAAGGTAGCCAAAGCAAGAGTTTAACACTCTCAGCTAGATAAACTCATTTCAGAGTTATCACTCTCAGCCAGTTCTTTTCATTTTAGACATTAACACTCTCTGCTAGTTCTTCTCATTGTAGAGTTTAACACTCTCAGCTAGTTCTTTTCATTGTAGAGTTTAACACACTTAGCTAGATCTTTTCATTGTGGAGTTTAACACTCTCAGCTAGATCTTCTCATTGTAGAGTTTAACACTCTCAGCTAGATCTTTTCATTGTAGAGTTTAACACTCTCAAAATACAGCTAGATTCTCTCATTTAACCCTTTCAATTTAACATTTGTTTGATTTATTAACCCTTAAAGAGCTGAATTAATTTGAAAAAAATAAGCAATCAAATGTTTTTGTTTAATTTGAAGTCATTATAAATGTTTTATTTTTTGCGATTCTTTTGAATATCTATGTTATGGGTCTACGGCCATTAGAAATATTTTTATTCTTACAGTGCGGGGATAAACTTTAGTCGTCAGAATCTGACGTCTACAGACGTCAGATTGGACGTCTACAGACGTCTGATTCTGACGACTAAAGTCTTTCACCGCGCTGTAAGGGTTAAAGTGCTGGAATACTTATACATAGACCAGGTGATGAAAGGGTTTTATCAATTTGAAATCATCATAAATGTCTCATTTAGCTCTTTCCTCTTCATTCAAATATTTATATTATGGGTCTACGGCCATTAGAAATGCTGAAACCCTTAAAGCTCTGAAATATTTTTTCATCATCAATGTCTCAGTTAGCTCTTCGTGCTTCATTTGAATACTTATGTTAGGGGTCTACGGGCATTAGAAATATTTTTATTCTTTCAGTGCGGGGATAAACTTTAGTCGTCAGAATCTGACGTCTACAGGCGTCAGATTGTGACGACTAAAGTTTATCCCCGCGCTGTAAGGGTTAAAGCGCTGGAATACTTATATATAAGCCAAGTGATCAAGGGTTTTCTCAATTTGAAATCATCATAAATGTCTTATTTAGCTCTTTCCTCTTCATTCAAATACCTATCTTATGGGTCTACGGCCATTAGAATTACTTTACTCTTTCAGCACAGTGATCGACTTTAGACGTCAAAATCTGAGGTCAATAGACGTAACATTCTAACGTCTAAAGTCGATCCCTGCGCTCTTAAGGGTAATGATAGACCACCGTAGCAGATAGTGGACAAAGACTAAACCAACATTGGGTTAAGGTCTAGAGATTCCTGGCAAAGAATAACGAACGTTACAGATAGATAGATATTTATTGACATAAAAAAAGTCATTACTGACTTATTTGTCATAAAAATGATAGAATCACATGATACTCCAATACTTTGTTGCTACAATGTAGCATTAGTTGGATAAATATAATCTTTCTAAGCCGTTCGTTCACAGTTATTGTGAACAAAACTATGTTCCAACGTCAAGATTTACAAATATTTGGTTTCAAATTAAACACATATGAGTAATTTTCACCAACTTGGCGTAGCAAGACGCAACTTCAAGGCGGTGAAAATTGATATTTTTAATGTCGCGCTTTAAGAATTTCTCCACTGCTTTATCGCAACATTGATATACAATTGAACCAATATATTCTGTTACATGCATCTGGGGAAATGACACCCCCCGGCCTGCACCATGGCCCATTATGTTAGTTATGACTGTTGTTACAGCCTCTGTCATTAACCATTGAGTTTTGTCAATACTATTGAACAAAAACAAGTAGGTTCGTTAGTGGTTTTAGAAAGCACCGAATTATTTGTGATTACTTGTGCAAACAATCTTTCCGATTTCTAGTCTTTTATATCCAGGTTTGTTTTTTGTTTCCGCTGCTGCTGCTGCTGCTGCTGCTTCTGCTGCTGCTGCTGCTGCTTTTATAAGACAATTAGTTATTAGACAATTAGAGCCATTGAGGCGCAGCAATGTCAACATCAGACTTGTTAACCCTTTCAGACCTGAATTTACCATTGTCATCTTCATCCACTACAAGCCGCGAATTGCTGTCGCCATTCTCGACTTGTAGTGGATGAAGATAAATTGATGTGGGTGAGAAATTAAAGAAAATTGGAATGTATTGGTTGACCAGTTTTATTGAAATTTACGTTCTAAAACCCTTGGTTGTAGGAAAATTAAGTTTGTTTTCAGGGATGTAAAATGATGCTTTAATGCATCGTGAGGACTTAAAAGGGTTAAGTCACCGAGGCAGAGCATCTGGAAAAAGCTCACTAAATCACCTTCTAATTCCACATTCCACAGCGTGCGGAGTATATTTATCATGGACTTCAAAGGGTGTAACTTTCACTTTACGAAATATTTTTCCTTCTTTTTCACAGGATCACACTAGATAGCCTATCGATCATCTATGTTCGTTCATCTATAGGCCACACGTCAATTATGGCCAACGTGGAACTTATCCCGCCAACGCCCCCCCCCCCATATCGTAGTTGCTAGCCCATTGTAAAGGTGCGTACTGGAGAATTTGTGTGAGCCCTAATAACGGGAAATTAAGGCCCGATGCCTATGCTTATGCAAAATATGAAGTTGATCCATCGCTGTGCGTGGTCTGCCTAACCATCACATACATACAGAGGCCCTACATATGTGTTTCGTTCTTGTTGTATAAGAGATGTATTTAAATTTCGCATAAAGTGAAATTCCCGAACAATCTACAAGTAATCGGGGCCTGTACAAGGCTATAACATGAATATTGTGAGAAGTCCCAGGGGTAACAAATGATATTTGAAGGTTTTGATTAACATTTAAAGGTTTCAATTAAAAAAGCCATGTATCGATTGGATGTCAAGTATTATCAAGGCAGGACTTGGCGTTGTAAGTGTCGAGTAAATTCCACGGGCGGATCCAACGGAGTGGTTCGGGGGGGAGGGAGTTCGGGTCAGTGAAAAGCTAGATATGCCCCTGAATTCAAACAGAAGTGCACACAGGTCACGGTCAAAGTGCACACAGGTCACGGTCACTGTCCGTGTGTCTGTCAGGAGACATAACTGAGACGCTCTCAGCAATAACCACCAGACAAATAAGGGAAACAGTCGCATCAGAAGCTCTAAAACTGAAGGTACGGCCATCAAAGCCTTTGATAATACGGCAGCGAGCAGGGCATCAGTGACAATTAACACATTCAGCGCCGGAACCGATTTTAGACGTCAGTTTCTGACGTCTATGGACGTCAGAATATGACGTCGTAAATCAATCCTTGCGTTAATAGAGTAAAATCATTTACAATGGCCGTTCACCCATAACACACGTATTCAAATGAAGCGGAAAGAGCCAACTAATAGCTTTTTATGGTGATTTCAAATTGAAAAAACGTTGGTTTTCATAGTTTATACATATATCAGCGCTGTAGGGGTCAAAGCTATATTGGTGGCGATAGTCTATATAATCAAACGTTCCGTATCAAAGCCATAGTTAATACAGCAGCGAGGGTAGCAGCGTAGCAATTACAGATGGATTAGTGGGGGCAGTATATATAATCAAAGATTCCATATCAAAGCTCTGGCCGATACAGCAGCGAGTAGAACATCAGTAGCAATTAAATATAGATTATTGATGACAGTGTATATAATCAAAGGTTCCATAAACAATATATGACACTGTTTCGTTATGTGCGAATTGATCGTGGGAGAAAATACAATCGTTGTTTATTTTTCGTGCCATATTGAAAAATACAGCACATGTCCAATTGATAAGGTGTTCACCTGAAAGCTCACATCTCATTCATTGCACGAGTGATGTATTTTCCGATATTGCACTCAAGTGAACATAGTTAGAATATCTTATTGCTTCATCGTAGAGCTTATGCCTACATAGGATGATGTTGTGTTTGGGTCTTGACAATCAACTGTCAGATTACATAATGTAGAGCTGTGTCTGGGTCTTGACCAATCAAATGTCAGCTTACATAATGTAGAGCTGTGTCTGGGTCTTGACCAATCAAATACCAGATATGTACCATAATACCGACCATCGAATCAACACATAGTAGTTAACCAATGATGAGCCAGCATTGAGGGTGCACTGGTCAAGCAGTAGTAAACCAATGCTGTCTCAATGCTGGCCCAGCATCGTAGATGATGGGCCAGCATTGAGGGTGCAGCACGTGGTCCAGCACGTGGTTGTTATCGCAGAGTATGACATTATAAGCTTCTACATCAAAGGTCGCAATGTGAACTGTAATTGTAGAAAAGAAAAGAGAATCAAAAGCTTTGACATCAAAGGTGGCGGCGGCGGCGGCGGCGGCGGCATCCGTAATTTAACCTCCTCGTGTCTATCGCGGTTTTTAGGCTTTTATTTGACCTTCAAACAAGAACATTTGAAGGAGAAATGTACATTAAATAAGCTGTATCCATATAGATAGGAAGGGTATTCCCCCCTGGCCCAGGGCAGGGGGAATACCCTTCCTATCAATATGGATCTAGAGAAATGAACATTAAATTAGCTGGATCCATATAGATAGGAAGGGTATTCTCCTCTGGCACAGGGCAGGGGGAATACACTTCCGATCTATTCGGATCTAGAGAAATGAGCATTAAATCAGCTGGATCCGTATAGATAGGAAGGGTATTCCCCCCTGGCCCAGGGCAAGGAGGAATACCCTTCCTATCTATATGGATGTAGAGAAATGAGCATTAAATTAACCAGATCCGTATAGATCAGAAGGGTATTCCCCCTGACACAGGGCAGGGAAAATACCCTTCCTATTTATATGGATCCAGAGAAATGAGCATTAAATTAGCTAGATCCGCATAGACAGGAAGGGTATTCCCCCCTGGCACAGGGCAGGGGGAATACCCTTCCTATCTATATGGATCTAGAGAAATGAGCATTAAATTAGCTGGATCCATATAGATAGGAAGGGTATTCCCCCCTGGCACAGGGCAGGGGGAATACCCTTCCTATCTATATGGATCTAGAGAAATGAACATTAAATTAGCTGGATCCATATAGATAGGAAGGGTATTCCCCCCCGGCCCAGGGCAGGGGGAATACCCTTCCTATCTATACGGATCTAGAGAAATGAGCATTACATTAGCTGGATCCGTATAGACAGGAAGGGTATTCCCCCCGGCCCAGGGCAGGGGGAATACCCTTCCTATCTATACGGATCTAGAGAAATGAGCATTACATTAGCTGGATCCGTATAGATAGGAAGGGCATTCCCCTTGGCCCAGGGCAGGGGGGAATACCCTTCCTATCTATACGGATCTAGAGAAATGAGCATTACATTAGCTGGATCCGTATAGATAGGAAGGGCATTCCCCTTGGCCCAGGGCAGGGGGGAATACCCTTCCTATCTATACGGATCTAGAGAAATGAGCATTACATTAGCTGGATCCGTATAGACAGGAAGGGTATTCCCCCCGGCCCAGGGCAGGGGGAATACCTTTCCTATCTATACGGATCTAGAGAAATGAGCATTACATTAGCTGGATCCGTATAGATAGGAAGGGCATTCCCCTTGGCCCAGGGCAGGGGGAATACCCTTCCAATCTATATGGATCTAGATAAATGAGCATCAAATTGACCAAGTTGACATATTTTCTCTTTCAAATTGTACAGATGTAGATTATTTTTACCCATTTGAAGTTTTGGTTCGCGGTGAAAATTTGATTGATGCAACTTAGCCGGTAAAATGTTATTAATAGGGATACTTCAAGGCTCAGTCTTGGGCCCTTTATTATTTTTTTTCGTTATCAACGACCTCCGTACATGTTGTTAAGCAAAAGAGAACCAACTCACCATGCCAAAAAGCAGTAACCTTTACTTTTTAAAGCCAAATTTACAGCTTTTGACTTCCATGTGCTTAAAAACGTTATAACAGACTAATTCTCAACCGAATTAAAATGTACTCCATGCTTAGCAGGGAAAACAAAAAAAACAGAAAACACAGTAGGCCTACGAGCCTTATATGCTAGAATAAATCAATGCTTGTTTAATGTTGGTCCACCGTCTGCGACGCTGGTCCAACATTAAGCCAAACTTTTTTCAATGGGTGGCACATAGGCCCTACGATACTCTGGCAGTTATAGGGTTGACTAGTGAAATAATATTGCTCAGATAAGAAAGTAAAAACAACAACAAAACGAGTTTTTGAGATGAGCTTCTGCCATGTGAGAAAAGGAGCGCGCAGCGCGTGGCCCTATTTTTATTGATGTGAACCTTGACCCGAAGCCAGGACGCATGCGTGCCTGGTATGACAGTCAGGTGTGCTACCAACGACCAACCAAACATGCGACAATGACCCAATGTTGCTTCAATGCTGGGCCACCGTCTGCAACGTCGGCCCAACAATAAACCAACATTGGGTCATTGTCGTGTGTTGCTGAGAACCATTGTCTATGTTTGCTAGCACTCTCTGTGTTTTGATCTTTATGTCTGGAAATCCCACGCAGGGTCGAGTTCGAACCCAGGTCGCATATATGGCCGAGGGCATATAATACCTGTAGATGTTCTGTCTTTATTGACATGACAACATAATGTATTTTTTCTGTAATATGATGTTTAAACTTCAGCAATAAATGTATTTTAAGTTGAATTCTATACAATTTTGGCAGTCAAGCGCTCTACCAATGCGCCCCATCCCCTTCCCTGTTTGCTAGCGCCACGTCCATTTCTCTGCGTCTCTGCCTGCCAGCACTCCCTGTGTTTTGACCTTTATGGGGCTAGGTGTGTTACGTAGCTCGCTAATCTACTCCTGGCTGGGTCCAGTTACACGTGGTTTATCCACGATAGGCGTGATATAATCCCACCTGTCCAAATATACCCCTCCTTCCCCTCTCGGCCCCCACTCCCCGCTCCCTCTCTCCATCTAATAACTTGCATCACGTCGCCTTAGCCCCGTGCTCAGTCTCAGCCCTGCCGGCGATATGACATCTAAACGTAACAGTGCTCATTTGACATTTGAGTGCGGCACGGAATAATACTCACAAAAACACTCGCCCAATGAATAAGGTGTGAGCCTTTAGGCGAACGCCTTATTTATTGGACGAGTGCTGTATTTTTTCCTACAGCACAAACAACTTTAGGAAGAAATTAATATGTCATTTTTCAGTTTGAACTTTAAATATTTATATTACTAAGCTAAAAAGCACATATCAATACAAAATTAAATTATTTGACTAACTGAGCTGCCAGTTGAAAACTAACTAGCTGACTAGCTAACTAACTAACCCTAACCTTAACCCTAACTGAGCTACCAGAACAAAGAATGCCATCAATTTTAAACCAAGTTTGTTTGGTTTATAGCTTGTTTGAAACCGTGTATATGCAACGTGCACATCCAACAACACATTGCAATCCCCATTCACTGTCGAAATCCCCGACTAGTATGGATGAAAATGACCTGAAGCAGATCAACTAATATGTATGTAACTTGCCATATATTGTTGAAAGAGATCCTGAAAACTTTCGCTCTAAGACTCTCAGCAGATTAACACTTATCGCGCCAAATGTACCTTTATTTTGTTTACCTCTTAAAACAATATTTCTGTATAAACCATGGAGACCAAAGATTTTTTTTCAATTTGAAATCATCATAAATGTCTTTGTATACTTTATCTGATTCATTTGAATATCTATGTTATGGGTCCAGAGCCATTACAAATGTATTTGCTCTTACAGCACGGGGCTCGACTTTTGACGTCAGAATCGGAAGTCTATAAACGTCAGAATATGATGTCTATAGACGTCAGAATTTGACGTCTATATAGACGTTTTTAATCCGTTTTATTAAGCGGTCACAGTTATTGGGAACAAAACGAGTGTTTAAACAACAAGATTTGTAAATGGTTCGAGTAATTATCACACACCTGAAGTTGTGTATCGGTGGCGATATATAACTTCAGGTGGGTGCACATCTAACTACGATAACTTTACGGAATACGGCTTAAAAGTTAGATGCAGCAGAGTGCAATATATTTTTGTGATCCTAGCAATGAGAGGGTTTTCACGCTCTCTGCACTCAGAGGGTAATAAGCCACGTATATCCTGACTCCTGTCACTAACACCTGGTTGCCATGGCTACATCATGACCAGGGTGTAGCACGTTCTGTCCGCCCTGTCCATGACACGATCCTAGATCCCTGAGATGGCCACTTCACCCACGTGTGCATCACTCGACTCAGGCAAAAATTAGCTCCTGTCTGGTAAACAAGTGCCAAGTGGAAACACGAGACATTGCCCCAGTGCTGGTTTAATGCTGGGCCACCGTCTGCGACGCTGGCCCAGCATTAAACCAGCATTGGGTCAACGTCTCAAATTTGCTGGGTCCACGCCCAGTCAGCAGGGAAAGTCGGCCCAACGCTACCCCAATATCCACAGATGCTGGGCCACTATTTGAGCGGCATTGAGTTAAAAACATCCTGAAAAATATCGGAGATATCGGGAATATCGGAAGGCTGACCCTTAATTCACTTTACCCTTCAACTCTCACCGCGCTGAAATATTTTTGTATAAGTCGTGGAAACCAAATAGTTTTTTTAAATTTGAAATCATGGTCTACGGCCATTACAAATATTTATTTTTTCAGCGCGGGGATCGTTTAGATTTGCAAGTTTGGCATATGTTTTGGGATTAACTTTTTAGATTAACTTAGCAATTTAAATAATTTTGCACACTCAAAGTTGCGGGTCGCCGTAGCCTCAAGTGGATAAAAAAAGCGAATAGAAAAGTTATTGGGGTATTATTCAATTGCCAGGGGGGGGGGGCTTAAGTTTTTATATTAAAAATATTTCAGTGGAAAATTTCGTGAAATAAATAATTGTTTGAAAGACATGCTGCAAATGAACATTTGACTCTAAAACTCTAGGCCTAGTTTGTGATCCACCTTTATAAATGTACTTTTTTAACAGAAATAAATATTTATCTTCATGTGCAAACTGAAACATACATTTTTCTTCAGACTGAGTGTGAAAAAATAAAGTTCTGCATACAAGAAGTGAAAGAAATGATGTAGCCAATACAATAACTGCACCCCCCCCCCCGGTAATTAAATGGTGACCCCCTTAATGTACTGTATTAGAGCGTGGTAATGATAGCAGACTAGCAAACACAAGGATTTTTTATAACATTATTACAACGTCAGCCCAGCGACTTTGACGTTGGTCCAAGGTTAGCATTTTTTGGACAAAAGTTGATGAGGTACATACTTGTTTTACAGGCATGGTTGGCCACCTTGGGCTGCCTTTACAGTTGGGTCACCATTTCCAGGCATGGTGGACCACATGTGTCTGTAATTTGACATCTGACCTCAAAGCACCAGGTGTGTGCTCAGACCCAGCCGCTGATCTGTCTGTCTGTCTGGTACTCTCACGTGACCTGTCACATGACCTGTCACATGACCTTCATCATGCCAAACTGTCAGACCAACTCAATAGTCTCACATGTGGTCAACGTCTACGAAAATGACATTTTTATATTGTATTTTTCCTTCAATTCGTTCGATCGAGCTATCGATCGAGATTGATTGATTGATTTTTTTCTAATTGATTGTTTGATTGGCTGATTAATTAATTGATTGATTGATTGCTTAATTGATTGATTGTTTTATGATTGATTAATTGATTACTTACTTAATTAATTAATTGATTGATTGATTGATGGATTGTTTGATTGATTGATTGATTGATTGATTGTTTGATTGATTGATTGATTGATTGATTGATTGATTGATTGATTGATTGATTGATTGATTTAATTTGTCGGGCTGTTGTGATAAATACAAGGCCATTTGACAGTTTTTTTGGTTGGATGGCTGAGTGTACATACATGCTGAACTATTGAGTAGAGCCTTATGAGGATGGTTAGATTAGTCAGATTACAATGCCCTCCAGATATAAGATGCCATTTTCGAGCTCTGACAGTATTTGACCTAACACGCCATTTTTAGGTCTCGGAGGCTCAAAACAATACTGCACGTTAATTAGTGAACAGGAAAACCGCATTTTGTTTCTCTGGAGACTGTATTTCAGAGCATGGCTCTGACGTTACAGGTACTATGCGCAACCACTACACCAGGGCCCTAGTTGACTGGCTGGCCGACTAGATGGCTGGCTGGCTGGCTGCAAGTCTGTCTGGCTGTGTGGCTGGTTGGCTGGTTGTCTGTCTATGTGGCTGCAGGGTCATGTCCAGGGGGGGGGGGGGGGGAATTGGTTTCTGTAGCCCCCTTGCTCTAAATAAAGTTTCTAGGATGCCAATCTCATAAATTAAAATTAGATAAATTAAATATAAATAAATCGATTTGAATTAGGACATACATTATTGTAGTATGTTAGACTAGTTTTATTTTTTTTCCATGTGTTTTTGATTTTGTAATGGGCGGGAATTCCTATTTATTTATGGGTATAGGTTAGTCACTATTTTTGTTACTTAGTTTTGTTTGTTTTTTCCTTGCACTTGATACATTTGTTAGGTTATGTAGGCACGATAAATTCACTCAATTCTCATCAATTCTCAATAAACGATAACGGTGAATGTTGAGAAAATATTATAAATAACATTTTCAATAAGAGTTCTAAACTATCCGAACGAAAAAAATTCATGAAACATTGACATAATATCAGAAGAAAATGTTTAAAATAATAAAAGTCAAGTGAATGTTGAGAAAACATTAAAAATAATATCATCAATAACATTAATAAAATATCAGAAGAAATGTTGTATTAAGCATTGACATAATATCAGAAGAAAATATGTTGAGAAAACATTATAAATTAGATTATCCATAATATTTATAAAATATCCGATCAATGTTAAATAGAACATTTCCTTAAATGATGCTACAATATTTTTAGGATGATTTCTATAACGTTATTACGAATGTTTTCTTAATATTGAGTTGACACTGCGTTTTAATATTTTAAAACTTTTTCTCGAAACATAATTGTTATGTTGAGTCAAACATTTTCTCAATATTTACAAAATATTTTTGTGTTTGCTGGGAGTATACACGCAAAAATCATGCAGTGTAGAGGGGGGGGGGCATTAGCGGATCAAGAGACGGAGCCGTGGTGATCAATTAACAGCTCAATTAATTCTCCAGAAATTAATGTCAAGCGCCTCATATTCACAATATATATGGACATTAAGATACGCCTATAACGGCATGACGGTCTACCTCACTCTGGCGGATCGACATTTTGTAACCCCCTAGTCAGAAGCTCTGGATACGTCCCTGGGCTTGATGTGTGACTGGCAGACCACAGTCTATCTGGCTGGTTGACTGGTTGACTGGTTGACTGGCTGGATGGCTGGCTGGCTGTGTGACTGGCTGGCTGGCTGGCTGGCTGGTTGTCTGGCTGTGTGGCTGGCTGGCTGACTGTCTGGCTGGCTGTGAGGCTGGTCGACTGGTTTTCTGACTGACTGTCTGTCTGTGTGGCTGACTGTCTAACTGGCTGTCTGGCTGGATGTATGGCTGGCTATCTGGCTAGCTGTCTGGCTGGCTGTGTGACTGGCTGGCTGGCTGGCTGGCTGGCTGGTTGGCTGGCTGGCTGGCTGGCTTCCTGACTAACTGTCTGTCTATGTGGCTGTCTGTGTGGCTGGCTGGCTGGCTGGCTGGTTGGCTGGCTGGCTGGCTTGCTGGCCGGCTGGCTGGCTGGCTGGCTGGCTGGCTGGCTGGCTGGCTGGCTGGCTGGCTGGCTGGCTGGCTGGCTGGCTGGCTGGATGGCTGGCTGGCTGGCTGGCAGACCGACTGTAGCTCATACTTTCTTCAAAATAGCAGCGTATTACCTGCTTCTGAATAATTGAGATGTTATTATCGCGTATCAGCCCGAGGTGTTCTTAGACACTAAGACAGACTTACACTAAATAGCCGGCTCACTAACATACACGAGACGACAATGACAGAACTAAATAGCCGGCTATCTAACATAGAAGGGACCACAATGAGGAAACTAATGGATACATGGGTTTACTAAGAAACAGACGTCTCGTAAAATGCACCTGGCTTATTGCGAAATGAAAGGTTTAGTTTTCAACATAATATAGAATATTGATTATTAGGACCACTTATAGATTAAAAATAGCAATATCGCAATTTGAACATAAAGTAGAACTAAAATTAAATGTCTTATATTACCATCACCAATAATATTCCCTCACATCCGAAACGAATTGTGTTATTGGTTTCATGTTCATCTCACTCACTCACCACTCTAATGTGGGATGCAGGCTAAATGGTCACGTAGATCACACACTTCTAGAGGAGCGAACATATTTTGAGAGACAGGTTATCTGGTTTTAGCAGTAATAAAAAGAACTCTATGTGATTTCGACTTATTTTTTGTTGTTACTATGTTAACACAGAGTGGAGTTGGTTAGTTGGTTTATTTGCTGGTTAATTGGTTGGTTGGTTGGTACCTGGTTCCCCATAAAACCCGGTATCAACCTGTCAACTGTACTCTCATCATACCCTAAAGGGTCTGACTTTCGTCACCCCCTCAAGGGCATGCCTTTCCATGTTCCCAACCTAGTGCACTGACCGAGGAGAAGTATAGCCTGATTTATAAAAAGGAAAACAATCATACTAATGGATATAAATTATACCTCATCTAATGCATTTACTAATGTAGTCAGATCCTGACTTGAGTCGGATCCGGTAACCGTTGGGTTGTCCAGTGGGGCTTTCCCCAATCTACTTCTCACCAAGAGATCACATGGGTTTTAAATGCTGTTACGCACGGTTTATACAGGATGTTTGGATGTTTCGCTTTAAGTTTATTGAAGGAAGTCTTCACTAATTCAGCTGCCTCCACCGCAGTTTGAGAGTAGGTAATAACAAAGGGGGTGACGCCACTATCCTTATGGGAAGGTACCGTATCTAAGCTGAATGGAGGATACGTTTTCAGGGCTAATTGCCACTTCCTTTCAGCTTCAAGTCGCCCAATATTATTTAGAGTTAAGTCTCTTGTATTCTTCAATACTTCAACATACAACACTCTCAGATGGGTCGCCTCGCAGTAGTTAAAGTGTGTGGCAACAGTTGTGTCCTTCTTAAGGCGTACATCCGAACGATGTATGTTTATCCTTTTTCTGAAGGAGAGCCCAGTTTCCCCCACATATAATTTATTGCATTTCAAACAAACTATGCAGTAAATACCGTTAGGTGAATCACAATTTTGTGTGGTGGGTGAATATCATTCATTCATTTATGCATTTATTCATTCATTTATTCATTCATTCATTCATTCATTCATTCGGTCAGTCAGTCGTAGGTTCAGTCAGTCAGTCGTTCATTTGCTCTCTCGCTTTTTCGCTCACTCAATCATTCTTAAAACACGTGTTGCAAGTCGGCCAGTCAGTCTGAGACACTGACTTGACATTTAATCAACCTTAGAGTTCAATAAGCCATGTGAACCCATTAAGCTCTAATGGATCATACATACAACACGTGTTTTAAGAATGATTGAGTGAGCGAAAAAGCGAGAGAGCAAATGAACGACTGACTGACTGAACCTACGACTGACTGACCGACAGACCGACCGACCGACTGACAGAATGAATGAATGAATGAATGAATAAATGAATGAATGAATGCATAAATGAATGAATGATATTCACCTCATTCACACTTAATGTGAATGGATATGACATAGCTTGGTGACACTCTTAGAAGAGATGTTACTTCAGGTTTATTTGTTGCATACGGTGGTATACGCCTAATATTTGAAACACATAGATGCAAGATGTGGAATCCTTCTCCATATTAACATACAACAAAAAGAACATCGAAGATGACAATGTTTAAAGTGGGGTGTGATGTAAAATTAACCCTTTAACTCCTAAATCGCTGAATTGTGTTAATAAACCCATGGAGTCCGGAGGGTTTTTTAATTTAAAATAAAAATGTCTTAGCTAGCTTACTCCGATTTATTTCAAAACCTTTTTCATGGGCGACGGCCATTATAGATATTTCCACTATTACAGCGCGGGGATCGACTTTATACGCCAGAATCTGACGTCTACAGACGTCATATTCTGACGTCTAAAGTCGATCCCCGCGCTTTAAGGGTTAAAGGTTCCAGTCCCTCTGGTGACTTGGTGAGACAGGGAATAAGTAGCCTGAAGGCGAAGTGAAAGATTAATGACTCCGTCTCAGACTGTCTCTCATGCATAAATAGCTGCCACTTACATGTTTACAACAGTCACCCAATCTCCAGATCAATAAGGCCACGGCAATAACCAGCAGCTTAGAATGTGAAGTAATCATTAAATTTATTTATTAGGCTTTATAAACACAAAATTAATGTATACAATAATCGTACAAATATGCAATTGTAAGTAAAATTGTGTACATCAGGATGTCGAATACAGGTGACCAGTACCCCAACTATGTCTGACATCCAGGATAAAATTTACATTTAAATAAGTCATCATTGAAAATAGTTCGCTTATTTACAGAGATAGATAGATGTGTTTTGACATAATTAGCATTCATTACTGACTGATTTTCATAAATAAAAAATATCTATGTATATACGACATGTACAACAACGTTAGTTCTGTAAAATTACTTGCAAATCGACAGCAGCAGAATGTGTAGATAAATCAGAAATCCACAAAAAAGTTTTTTTTAGAATTTTTTCTTCTTGAATGAAACAAATATATTTGTCATAACGTTAGTTATGAAAATTCGCTTTATAGTTCGTTTCATTTAAAATAGAGTGACACATGAAATATCTTTCCTGTGTATATTCCGAGATTATTTTTCTCCTCATTCTGTGCCCGAGGAGACTATCAACACCATCTAATGGCGCAAGACAGTTCACCCCTGGCATTTTCACCTTGCCTTGACCTGAAACTTGATTTACAATTCGAACACTGAACTACTACCCAGCTAACACGGGGCATTTACTCAATACCTTTAAATTTAAATTAAAGAGATGGTGGTAGACAATAAATAATAATAATATTGAACAATCCACGTTTTTATTGATTGCTTAGAAATAATAAAAATGATTTTGGGGGTGGGGGTATATTATATATTATTGTGATTCGGGCGAATGCCCTGATGTAGTGAGTTTACAAATCGTTTCTTTCCTCAAACACCCATCGTTTAACCCTTTCAGTGCGAGGATCGTCTTTATACGTAGCTTGATGCGCCTCAATGGCAGCTCAGCTGTATATCTCCCAGGAGACTAAGTTGGAATTTGACTGATAACAGGCCTTGCTAAGTTACTCTCGATGTTCAGCGCCCTGAACAATCTCCGGCTGGATACATGCGCTAATATAGAATTTCATTCATTCATACGCCAGAATCTGACTATATATAGAAGTCAGAGTATAAAGACGGTCCCCACACTAAAATATTTCTAATGGCCGTGAAATGATAACAAAACTGACGAGCATACGCAAAAGAAACATGAGACATGTATTTATCATACGCTGTTTTATTCCTGAATCTAGGAGATGTAAAACAGTAATGTTTTTGTGTTTGGCCTAGGTTGATTGAGTCACAGTTTGAGAAATCTCCCCAGATCTTCACGCAATACCACCCTGACTCCATCATGGAGGTTACTTATACTGGAAACACTACCAGATATCTTCATGTAATACCACTCTGACTCCATCATGGAGGTTACTTATACTGGAAACACTACCAGATATCTTGATGTAATACCACCCTGACTCCATCATGGAGGTTACTTATACTGGAAACACTACCAGATATCTTGATGTAATACCACCCTGACTCCATCATGGAGGTTACTTATACTGGAAACACTACCAGATATCTTGATGTAATACCACCCTGACTCCATCATGGAGGTTACTTATACTGGAAACACTACCATATATCTTGATGTAATACCACCCTGACCCTATCATGACGTCTCCATACAGATATATACATTCTGGGCCACATAGAGACGCACTACTTAACCCATAAAGTGCGGGTATCGACTTTAGTCGTCAGAATCTGACGTCTGTGGATGTCAGATTCTGACGACTAAAGTCGATATAGTCGTCAGAATCTGACGTCTGTAGACGTCAGATTCCGACGACTAAAGTCGATACCCGCACTGTAAGAGTAGAAATATTTCTAATGATGGTAGACCCATAACATATGTATTCAAATGAATCAGAAAGATCCAACTAAGACATTTATGATGATTTCAAATTGAAAAAACCCTTTGGTTGCGATGTTTTTCACAAATTAATTCAGCGCTTTAAGGGTTGATGGTAACACTATTGAATCTGGATACTAAACCCTAACAGCGCTGAAATATGTTTGTATAAACCGTAGAGAACTATTTTTAATGGGAAATCAGAATAATGTCTTAGTTAGCTTTTTCGGCATCATTTAAAAATCTATGTTATGGGTCTACGGCCATTATACGAAATTAACTATTTCAGTGCGGGGATCGACTTTAGACGTCAGAATCGTCTAAAGTCGGTCCCCGCACTGAAAGTGTTAATCTGTCTTACCAGCCGATCATATCAATGTTATTGGGAATGAAATGTGCGCTTAAACATCAACATTATTTTTTGTAAAATTTTGATTGAGGAAACTGGCGTCCCAGCCCAGCATTGACATAAAAGGACTTCGCTATTTAAGGGCAAAGCAGGACGAAAATAGTCTTTAATCTGTTCTATTGGTTTATTGGGGAGTAAATTAGTGTTTAAACGTTGCATTTTGCAATTATTTGGTCTCAAGTTAAACAAATATTACACTGTTGTTGTGGGTCGCGGAAGCGAGACACAATTTCAAGTGGATATAAATTAGATGAGATAATGGGTTATTAATGGCTATAGAAGATACACAAAATCTCACAAAAGGTGTAGCAAATAGCATATCACAATTTGAATAAAATAAAATCTATGACAAAAATAAATTATTATATCACAAACCAACCTGACCCAGTCGTACTGCGCAAATCATACTATGGCAATTCATTGCTATGGCTGTGTTTTGTGTTTTGTGCTGTGTATTTTTTTAACAAGTTAACATTGTTGTATATACATGTACATATATCTCTCTCGTATCTATGACAAATAAGTATGTAATGAATTCCTTTGTGTCAATAAAATATTTGTTTGTCTGTCTGTCTGTGGTAATTATTTTTACAGCTTCTGTTGTGTTGAGTGGACAAAATAATATGTAGTTGCCTTTATCTGTTTATTGGTTCTGCTGTTACAAACGCGTGTTTTACTAGGGATCACACTATGACAGCCTCACGGAGCTTAGAGGGCTTTACATAAGATTGGCCCGCTTGGTTAAAACGCAGTTGTTTTCTCTCGCTATATGGCTCTTAACACTTTCAAGCCTGAATTCACCATTGTCATCTTCATCCACTACAGGGCGGGGGCCCTAGGGTAGTGGTTAGCACCGCTGCCTTTCACGCCAGAGTCCAGGGTTCGGTTCCCAGTCTCGGCAGTGTGAAAGAAACAAAATTGTTTCTTCCCCATCCAAA